>JAMKQA010010136.1:0-41519 GCA_024699735.1 Posidonia australis | reverse complement strand
ATGAAGAGATTGAAATGGAGACAGAAACTGGGAGGTTTTTGTTAAAAGAAGGAAACATGAGAATCTCTCTAGGGACCTGTGCATGTTACTAGTGGATTTGCAGATGTAAGATGTTCTTTGTGTGTCATGGAAATAGTTCTTTTCTATATCCTTTCTCTTCTTTTTTGGGTTCCATTTTTCCCATTTGAAGCAAAGTTTGGATGTGGTGGATGGGGTGTAATCACTGGTCTTCAGTGACAACTTCTCATAATTTTCACTTACGTGTTTCTTCTTTTACCTCTTTTTTTGTGTGTGTGTGAAATGGTAAATAGATTTCATTAATAAACTTGACTATGTCATCCACCATTACTGGTACATAGTTTCTTGACAGAAAGCACAACAAAGCCCATGTAAAGGTGGTTTAGAAAACCAACTGAGCAGCAGTAATCATGCCGAAATATCAGAGATAGCAGATAACGATGTTTTCTTTTACCTCTTCTTTGTGAAGGACCTGTCTTGTTTTGTTTCTTGGCAATGACAAGTTGGTTTCTTCCCATGGTCTTATGTCTTCCAGGAATTTTTCTTTTGGTTGGTTTTGGAAATGAGTTGAGAAGGTAGCATGTTTTAACATAATCATGGTAGAGCCATACATGGGTTGATCTATAAAATACATGGGTTGGACCTGGAATGACACTTTGATCCCTTGTAAATGGGTAAAATTGGGCCGAGTTCAATCCAATCCAACCCAACTTGTCTTCTAAAATCTACGAACTCACAATAGCATGTTTTTGTGGCCTTAAGTTAAAATAGAGTGTTGAAATTAGAGTCTAAGATCGTCCACAGATTGTTCATAGTAGAAAATTCAGAAAACTACGGGACGAAATATGAATTTTAATTTCTTTCAAATATTTCAATCATAAAGATTTCATTACTATAGTATAAAAATACACCGTAATGATTTTACAACACAATCTCCCTAACCTCTATATCTTAAATTCTCAAGTTTTATGAAATTCAAATAAATTTAGTCATCGGAATTACATGCATTATTCAACGATAAACACCAGCTTACATGCTAAACTATCTCAAGCCCGAGAGGGTACACATGATTTCATCACAAAGCACTTGTTTCGCTCAATTGAATCTTCTTGTCATGCGAGTCTTATTGCAATTGTTATGGGGAAAATATGAAATGTTCCAATAACATACAAAATCTTAAGTCCTTCTTTGGAAGTATAATAGTTAAAAATAGAAATAAGTGGTAATTGTTATTAGTAATTTGATAGTACTGTTATTAAGTTTGTAAGTGATTTTCTGTTTGAATTGAATAAATGTGCATGGAGAGAAAATTTCATTTGGTTAAAAAGTAAAATAAGTATTGGATTAAGTAAAAAGAAGAAGTAGATTAATACTAATTAACTTGATTATCAAAACAGATATCTAATTTGAAACATATAAAGATCATATTTAATATTATTTTTGTATTAAAAAACATGCAATAGACATGTGTGTATTATAATAACTTGGTAAAATAACATTAACACATCCCTCTTGTAGGATAACAATTTCAAAATAAATAAATATATTCAGAAATTATCATTCTAGGTTTATTTTGACTTCTACATGAACAAATGGAATACTAATTGGGGGTTTATCCTGGATCCATGATGAATGATTTATATGTGATCCTGTGCGCCTGTGTTTGAATTTCAATGAGTTTGGAACATGTCACCTCCAATGTTAGCCCACTACCACCAGTCCACAGACCTGTTTCAGATACCCAACAACTGATCCGGCCCAGCAGAGCCCAATAAAAAACTCTGAGTCACTTGGTCTTATCCAAATAGTAACCATGTTGACAAGAGATTGAGGTTTAAATTGACTTTTATTGTCATCCTTTTTAGTCCAATATTGACTTGGCAACATGACAAGAAAAATCGTATCAACATTATTCCCTTGATCCCATTCCAAACACCATGAACTTTTGATATCCCTGGGAACTAATGAAGAATTGGGCTGTTTGTTTGTGTGTTTTGTTTTGGTTTTTTTTTTAGCTTTTTGAATAATCTTGTAAGTGGTACATGGATTATTATTTTTTTAATGGAAAAACCATGTTTGATATCCTATTTGTTAACCTTTTCTCTAATACCATGATAAAATCCCACTTCTTCAAGCTTTTCTTCTCAAGTTCTTAAACCAGCCTCAATTTATGTATCACATGAAAAAAAAAATTAAAATCAAATCTATGTGATTTATAAACTCTTAGTTTAAATAAATAAAATATTGTCCAGCGGTTTAAAAACCACAGAACAAATGGGCCCATTGTATTTTGGGCCCCTTTTTTTTTTCTTCTCCTTCTCTCGTTTCGCAAGGATGTGGAATATTCTCTTTTGCTACACTAATACGCAACATTACTCAGCAACATCATGATCTGGACTGTAGTTTAATATAAACTCTTAAACAAATCCTCTCTTTTTTTTAGTACAATTCGTTCCCTTTAATTTTTAAATAAAAAGAAGCATGTGTACCAACCAGAGCCGCTTTCTAGATGATTAATTGCTACTCATGTATTGCGTACATTTGATGACTCTTCAGATTCGTCAAAATCCGTGGTCAAGGAAGCTGTAATCTATTTTTATATTTTTATGTGTTTGGATGTTGTAATCTGTCAGACATGGCTTATTGGCTTGTTTATTAAGTATATCTGTTTTGATATTGCTGGTTGATATTTTCATGGCTGGTGGTATATTATATATGGATCAATTATTATTAGTTACTAAAACAGGTGACAGATTAGTGGTTATGATTTGTGATATCCTAACAAACGTGGGGATTCGATACACTGATTACGATGCACCCTTTTTTTTTTTAAGTTTCTGACAACTAAGGTGAAAATAATATAATCAAACAACAATCTAATATTAAATAATGAAGATGGAGTACAATTTAATATTTACGTAATCGAAATCTTAATCTTAAGCATAAATAATATTTAATTTGAATAATTAGGAAAAAAATCATTAATAATTATGAATAAATATATAGTTCTTCTCTTTAAACAGGAGAAATATATAATAAATAAAAATATAAAATATCTTCAAAATATTGTAAAATATATAAAAAATATAATATGTTTAAAATATCTTAAATTAATAAAAAAAAATATTATCCGATAAAACAAATCATAAGATAAAATAAATATCTATCCATCCGAGGACAAAATCTACGTAGGTAGGTAATGGACCATTAAATGAGGGAAAAGCCCCCAAGACAATAATTAGTCGTTGTTGATATACAAGAGGATAGGCAAAGGATGTATGTCGTAGAATACATCAAAGGGGGGTTGTTTGTGACTTCAGAATCTAAAGGAAATCAAGAGAAAGGAAAGTAATCTCCTTTTGACCACATTTTAAAGTGTTGTTTCTGCTTTCATAAGGAAAAAGAAATGGTTTACTTTGGTTTTCAAAGTATAAAAGGTAAAATGATTTTTTTTTCTGATCCATACGCTTAAATCTCAAAGGAAACGTCCCTACTACTTTTGTCCTCCTCCTTCTCCTTTAATTATCTTTCACGGATTTCAAATGCAAGGCGATGTGACTTCATCAAGCGATGAGTATTCTCTTTCTTTGTTGTACTTTCAATTTAGAAGAAGATTTATTTTTTTTTTTGTATAATTTCGTTGATTAGGTAGTTACATTATTTCTATTACTACGTAAAATTTAAGACATTTATATTCATTTAGACAAATTAAAATTATTCTCTTTCACTTTTTATTAACATGTACAAACACATAATTTTTATTTTCTTTTTGTTTCTAATGATAAATACAAACACCAAAAATAAATTTCGTTGGTTCTGTGTCGTTTGATTTCTCTTAAACCCGATTTTCATTTCCTTTCCTTTCTAAAACCACGAAGGGAAGTCCACAAGTATTATACAGTGTATAAGCCCAACATGCATGCCAACTCCCAGGAAATATCTCATCATCTTCTTTATCCACACCCCTCGCTTTCAAAACAACCCCTCGTTCAACCCCAAATATCCACCCCACCCCCACATCCCTCCTCGTAATGACACGTACATTGAAGGTTATATGGGTAAGATGGAACCATGATCCCGAAACTACCCTTTAGCTTTTCGCCAGAGTGGGGGCGGTCTGTGGGGGGGGGGGGGTATTCTGGTCATGCTGGGATTCTACCCTCATCTACTTCCTTTCCGTCTCGTGTAGATTCTCACAAACCGAGCTCGAAAAATTCGATCGCGCGAACTCCAGAGGTCCGAGTCCTGCTGCTCTTCCCCGTTGGCGCTGAAACCTAGGGCTTTCTTTCCCTGTTCGATCGGTCGCTGGTATTCTCGATTTCGCGGTGTGCGCTGGGGGGTTCTGTGGTGATAGCGGTGGGATTTTGGTGCGTGTTGGGTTCCGGAGGCCTCGGATAAGGTGGTTTGTTGTGTTCGGGAGGTGTTTTTGATCTGGTTTGCTAGGAATCCGCTCTGGATTTGGGGTTCGATTGTGCGCTTTTTTTTTTCTTCTCTTTTCCGTGTGATTTCCTGGTTTCGTGGTTTCACGTCGGTCTTGTGGTCTTAAAAGCTGGGTTTTTTTTTCTTTCAAAAAGTTGGTAGTGGAGGTGCGAGATTCGTGTGTTTCTCGAGGTTTCTGTAGTGATCAGAGTGTTTTATGTGGCCTTTTTTTTTTTTTTTAACTGTGAATAGGATATGTTATGTTGTGGTTGCTTGGAGTTTGCATGGTAGAGTTGGTGTGGTGTTTGTATTAAGAATTAGTACACGGCGAAATTTAGTGTGGAAAGAATATATATTCGGCCTTTAGTAGTAGCTGAACAAAAAAAATGCCATTTTTGTTAGGCTTGTGCCAATTTGGTAATGGCGAGTTTCGTCCATGACTGTGGTATTTTCCTTCTTTCTTGAATTTTATTGGGAGGAGTTTTTTTTTTTTTTTAGTTGTTGTCAACTTCACATTGTGTTGTGCTTGTATTCCAGTTTTGAGGTTAATATAGTAGGTACCTAGCCCAGGAGATGTTGTTACTGAACTATAGATGGTTCTCGTTGCAGTTTTTGTTTAGATATTCTTGTAATTACATGTTGCCCATTGCTTTTCGGTTTGAATAACTATGAGTATGAAGTACCCTCCTTTTCTTTTATGGTATTTGTTGGAGAAAAGCTTACAGTTCCCTGCTTACTTTGTTGAAGGACAGGAGAACTGAAGGAGGGTTCTAGATGGCAACTCTACAGGGACCTGTTATCTGTCGTCCTGCAGTTCGTGCTAAACTAAGTGGATCGTCTGTCACTCCTGTTATCAGTCCTGTTGCGAAGGCCAGGCTTCCGAAAAGTAGATTTTGGGGATGTAGAGGCTATGTAAGAGTTGAGGCCCCTCAACGAGCCAGGAGGAGGAATATGGCTGTGCAGTGCAGTTTCAGCTCTTCTTCTGATGGTAGTGGTAGCATGGCGGAGAACTTCAGTGAGAACGACGAGGAATACGTGAACTCCTCTGTTATAGAAGCAGGTGCTTGCAAAACTTGGAACCATATTGCGTTTTCTTTCTGCTTGTTATAACTTATAAAGCAATAAGGCTTGACATAAAAATAGGACCTTACTGCTCTGAGTATTCACTCAATTCATTCATCTTTGAATGAGCTGACAATAATTTATATCACTGCTACCAAAATGTCTGTGCTTCTTGTGCTTGCTCTAGCAATTTATTTTCCTCTCACTGACACTGGAAAATGTCAGTATTATACTGAGTGTATTGTATTTTATGTATTTTGTTCTATCTAAAATATTGCCCATTTGCGTAATAAACTTTGCAGTTGAGGTGAGAAGTGGCTCAGATGGTTTTGTCATAAAAATGCGAGATGGTCAGCATTTAAGATGTGTCCACAATAACCCTCAGGGTGGACATCTACCTGATTATGCTCCTCATCCTGCTATTGTTCTAAAAATGGAGGATGGAAGTGATCTTCTTCTTCCTATCATTGTTTGTAAGTATTCCAGCTTACAAAATCTAGATTTGTCATCTATTGTCCTAGATTAGTGCTTTCATCAAAATGATCGACAACCTCTTATCATGGCAGTGGAGATGCCGAGTGTACTGCTGATGGCTGCTATTCGCAATGTTCAAATTGTATGTGTCTTCAACTTTTAGTTCTTAACCTGAAAGTATGGACTTTGTCTTAGTGTGAAAACTTTAATAATTTTAAGCTTCAATGATTGGTAGCTTCTCTTGGTAAAGAAGTTATTTCATTCCACAGGTCCGGCCTACAGTATATCATGTGGTAAAAGAGATGATAGAAAAGATGGGTTATTCAGTAAGTTTTTTTCATTAGAAATTTATATGGAAAATAAAACTTCCTCCTTTGACAAACATGGAAAATATCTAAATTTGCTATTTTGGATCGATACATCAAATTTTAATTAAATTCATTTCTATATCTGTCATTTTTAATGACCTGTAGTGCACATCTAGCACAATCATGCACTTTCCCATCTAATTGGTTTAATAAGCAGTCCTAACTTTATTGATCGTGAAATGAGCTCTAGGGTTATAGTTTGTTGATTCATAACTTATATCAACGAATAAACACTTTTTAGGTGCATCTTGTTCGTGTGACCAAAAGAGTGCACGAAGCTTATTTTGCTCGGTTATACCTCACAAAGGCAAGTTGCAACTCCTCTCCACAAATTTATTTTAAAGTTAGATGTATATAGTAAACAACGAAGTGGTTAAATGAAGTTATTTGTGAAATGGATTTGGTTTCTTTACAAATAGGCTGGTGATGAAACAGAAAAAATCAGTCTTGATCTTCGACCTTCTGATGCAATCAACATTGCTGTGAGATGCCAGGTACATGCTTCTTTTGTCTTTGTTTTGCTTTATTATGTTTTTTTATTATACCTTCATGCTTCCACATCATTCCGCAATAGCTGCCTTGACATTGACATTTTCAAAAAATAACATGGATGCCACGGATATATGGCTACCAATCAAAGAGCCAACAGTCACAGGGTTGCATACATGCAAATAACCAAGTATCCCAGTATTGTAGTAAAACCAAGAAAAATATACATTAATAGGAACAGAAAATGGAAAACTAAAA
This sequence comes from Posidonia australis, assembly GCA_024699735.1. Lineage (NCBI taxonomy): Eukaryota > Viridiplantae > Streptophyta > Magnoliopsida > Alismatales > Posidoniaceae > Posidonia > Posidonia australis. The sequence continues at coordinate 34,431 of JAMKQA010010136.1, read as the reverse complement.
ATCCGACATAAAAATCTGCAACCATCCAGAGACTACAAAAACTAATCTTTAATCTGCCCCCATATCAGAATTTCCCAACAGCAAGATCATGCAAATGTCCACATCCACATTTGGGTCTTATTAAAAAGTGACTTGTTTCTCTTTTGCCAAATCACCCAAAACACAGCGTAGATACGTGTCTTGAATTGGGTGGAATGCTCTCCTTGGTGATGCCATTCACACAACTATACTGAGGTTCATGCTCCCTTCCTGACCTCACAGGCTGCCCTGCACTGCATGGTTGTCACACATGCATACATGCTTGCACCCAAAATAGTTGTCATGACATTGCCTGTCTCTGGTTTCTTTTCTAGGGCTATGCATTTGATATGTTGCACTTGCACATGGTTGGGTAATTACTATAGTTTGGAAAGGGAAATTTTATGGCTTCTACAAAAATTGTCACATCAGACGTGTCCACTTCTCAATATTTTCTACAACATGGACCAACATCTGATTTGCTAGGCCAATTGCAATTGGGTGATGTGGGGATTGTTACTGCACTAACATCCTAGAAGTATCTTGCTAATTTTTTTGAGACGATTTTGTTAATGAATAACTTAACTTCAGTTCTATCTGTTGTTGATCATGTTATAGCATTTCTTGGAATTAATTTGATTTTCCACTCAGTAATATTTTACTTTTGGTTGTTGATGTCTGTATAGGTGCCCATACAAGTCAACAGACAACTAGCTTTTGCTGATGGGATGAGAGTTGTTGAGCCAACTAAACATGTGATCCAGCATTCTTTGTCAGATGGCCTATTGTTCACAGAGCTTGACCAGTAAATCTCAGAAAATTTCATATTTACTTTTATTTCATTTGATTTCTTTTTCTCTGTGAAATTAAAAGAAGACCAAGAAAAAAAATCATTGCTCAATATCTCACATTTACTTATTTTTTGCGCTGTTTCTATTCCTTTGGGGACAGAAACTTGATATAATCATTTAAACTTGAGTGGCAAAAACAACCAATACCACCATGTTTTCATTCAACCATGTGTGCGTACTTGTAGTGGTATTGCCAATACGAATCCTTCCTGTCCATTCAACCATCTATCTAAGAATACTTTAGATATAAAATGGAACATAGTTTTTTTCTGAAAAGAAAAGCATAGGATGATTCTTATTGATGAAAAAAGCTTCCCAAAAAAGATACAAGATTGAATCAGAGATACAACCAGCCAAGAAAATTGAATTAAAGAAGCATGTCGAGACCCCTTAATTTTAAATAAAATTCAGGAATCACAAAAACCCCTTGTTGTAAAGAACATGTCCTCCTTGGAGCTCCCCTTGCTCCACTCCCTAGTCCCACCAGCTTAATCACAGATTAGTAGATAACATTTAAATGTCCCACTTTCTCTTCTCCACCCCTACAGAGCTGCTCAATGCTCTTCCATGCTCATCTCACCTATCCATTTTCTGCAACACACCCTTGTGGGGACCTGTTCTTGCCACCAACCAAAAGCGTAGCTTTACTTTTGACGAGGACTTGCCGAACCATGTAGGTCTATAGCAGTGCCAAGTATTCCATGGTTGATGTTGCAACTTGTAATTGCTCATAGCAGTGAGCCACGGTGAACTGTTCTTTCGCTGAAGGCTCATAAAACATCTCATCGTCCATGTCATCTTGCTGTGAAGAGTCGTCCTTGATCCATCCCATTAGTTGTATTGCTGCTTCCTCCTCTTGTTCTTCTCAGTTGGAGGTCCCATGCCCACTGATTCCCTTGGAAACTTACAGTTTCTGCCACCCATATAAGAGGGTCAAATAATGGAGAAAGTAAAAGCTTTGAACTCCAACCTTAGTGCTGAGCCTACATGCTTAGTCTATACCCATTCGTAAGCAAAAATGTACAATTTGCGTGCTAATTTGTATTTTGACAACTAAATGCAGTAATTCTTAGGTGCTCTTCTTTCAAAGTGCATTTGATGATGGTTAAAATCTTCAAACTTAAAATTCATTATCACCCATGACTTCATTTTTATTGCTGGGCACTTGCTCATCCTTACCATTTGCCCAAAACTCCTTATCACCCATTTTCTCTCTCTGAAAGAAATGCTTGTTTACATAATGTGACTGTCAAAATTTTGACAACATACACAAGGTATTGTTATATAAATCTAATGCCTTTAAAGAAATGCCTAATGTACTTGTACATAAGAATATTGTTATATTGATTACACTGACATAAGAGGAAGCCATCCCTTAGATGTTATAGCTGAACTAAGAAGTGCCCAAAAAGGTACACAGGTGAGGTTAAGTGGGAATTGTCTTTTCTTACAATTTTTTCCCTCATGGAATGCTCCTGATGAATAATGAATTAAAGTGGTTTTGGGACAAGGAAGTAGACAGGATATGGCAAAAGTACAGAAAATTTGTACTCCAAAAACGAGTGGATGGAAGAGTAGTACCAAAGCATTGCATAACACACTAAAAAAAATGCATGTAGTTTTGTCTATGTAGGACTGCACCTATCCACCTAAGGCAAAGATAAGCCAGGACCTTGGTAGCCAAGTAGAGGAGCAAGGCAATAGTGCAATACTGAAGGATGTCTTTTCTTAAATACCTGGGTGCCCAGCTTCTTGGCAGCCAAGGCATGTTGCTTCTTAGGTGTTGCCTTAATAACCATGGCAGTAAGAATGCCTTCTTTTAGTTTAAGAAAGTTCTATTACTCTCTAACTTAGTGGCTCCTAAAATATATTATCATTATTGTGGGGTCATATTGTGGATAGCACAGTATGTCAATCTATTTGTACAAGTTCCTCAATGTGGCCATTCCAAGTCCATATTTTTCCCTTGACCCCCTCCATCCCTTACGACTAGGATGGATAAAAAGCAATGATTCTATGTTTCATCAATGTGGTCGTTCAAAGTACATATTTTTTTCCTTGACCTCCTCCATCCCTTCTGACCAGGATGGACAAAAAGCAACGATTCTATGTTTTCCTTGACTTCCTCCATCCCTTCTGACCAGGATGGATAAAAAGCAACGATTCTATGTTTTATTTATTCTAAAGGGCTTAACTTTTATTGCAGTGCATAGAACCTGTAGTGTGCTCATATAGAGCTCTTTTTCTTGTTCCTTTGCTTTATAAGATACAAACTGATTTCAAATCATTATTCTTTTCCTTTTCTTGTCTTTGGTTGTGCTCTTAATTGATGCTGTTGTGGTATCAGGCCTGATGGTCAACCATGCATTGAAGCCGAAGAGTTCTGCCTAGTTCGCAACATGCTTGTTGCTGCTGTTGAGGAGCGTTACCGAGACGCTGGTATGCTGCATTCATCCACTTCGATTTCTCTCCCTTTCTCTCAATATGAAGGATTATACGTTTTTTCCCCTAATACAAAGTGATTATATGTTTTTGCACTAGCAGTCTTGATGTTTAATAAAGTTTTTTCTGATTTCATGATTTGTGTTATATTGAACCATTTTAGGAAGTCACTGTGGAAAAATATCTTGTACTCCGTTAGCTAGTATTTGTTTTGTCAATTAACATTATTTCTGTACATATATTGGTACTTGCTATTGGTATAGGAAAGCCCCCAAACAAGCAGAAAAAAAGAGTAAAATGAATGGGTATGGTAATCTTGTGGAAGATAGAGGGAGATCATAAACTATAGTTCAACAGAAACGAGGCACGGAGCATAAACAATGACAAACAGGAAACTTTCTTCTTAATAGGAAAAATGTGCACACTTTATATGGTTGTTGGCCTTACTCTTTCTTCAATGATACATCCCTAATCCCCTTATGGTTCCGTGTTATATATGTGAGTTGTAAAACAAAAAATTACACGTTGAAGCTGTCAGCATGGAAAGTTATCATCGAAATACTTCACAACAAAGTGACCTCTCTTCTTTTTAAAAATGTCAACCAGCAGACTTGTAGGTGTATGGTGTGGTTCTTTCATGTGGGGAATTTCTGGTGCTTTCGTACTCTACAAGTTAGTTCCAACAACTCCACTATTTTATTTTGGTGTTTCAGCACAATGGAGAGATCAGCTTACTCAACTTCGTTCCAAGAAAAACAACTGGGCGTGACAGGTAAGAAAAGTTGAATCTCTCGTTTTTAACAACCACCAAGGCCAGCTCATTTAAATTAACGTCATCCAATGCTCTATTCTAATGTGAATTTTTGAAGCTGCAGTTTCTCATGCAAGATGTACATAACATGCTCTCGAAACCGGACATTGACGGCAGTTGGCTTAGTGAGTTCTTAATATATGTGTATTTAGTCGCCGTATATGTGAATAGTCATGTATATAACACAGTAAACTATATATTGTCGTGCAATCCACGTTGATGGAACTATACAGTCCTTGGAATCTGATCTCATGTCTTTGGAATGATTTGTCTCCGTCTCAATCTGGGCATTTTGTTAAACGTTTGGGTTTATATAGAAGTTTTTTGATTTTGGTAAGTTATATTAATATAATCCCAATGGTCATAAAATTAAATCAAGGGAATTATATGTCCAAAATGACACAGAATTGTAAACAGAATGGTAATGTAAGCGGGACAATGTTTGTGTCTTAATAAGTACATATTAAAAATCAGATATTCCAATACTTCAAGGTATAATGAGATGTTCATTATTCCATATCCTTGTTAGAGGAAGGATCATATATGTCTACGATCGAGGGTTAAGTGAGAAGCTTTCAAAGATCTCCTGGGGATAGTAGGATTGGAGGTTTGGTTTGCAGTTTATGTAGTAGACATAGAAGATAATGAGATCAGTAATGCATCCTTTTCAAATCCTGAAACGAGAGATTTTATCTATAGATTTATTAGGCTAATGATATCTAATTTAGTAAGATTTATAAGAGTCTTTGAAAATTTTACAATTTTTCTCTTTTCAAGTTAATTAGAGAATGATTTGAAGTCAACCAAGTTTATATAGAAGGATCTTTTAAGAGAATTTCTTTTGACTTGGTTATTTGACAATGATTGGTCAAACGAGACCCCCAAGGAACGTTTTCTTTTATTGGACTGTTTATCTTGTTGGTAGGCTGTTGTTTGATATGGAACGATTGTTTTCTTACTAAGAAATTGGGATATGATCTTAGAAAATGAAACAGGTGACTTATTGGTAAACAGGGAAGAACATGTACGACAATGGATGTTCGATGGTACAGAGTACGCGATGAATGATACAACATTTGCTATGCATTATTTGTTTAAGAGAGAAAAAATGTGGTGTCAACCATTTAAGTTGCAATTGGTTGTCAATCTATTATTTCTTCTTCTTTTTTTGGTTTTTTCTGATTTGATTTTCTCTAATAAGCTTTTAAACTCAAATTTCTTATCACCATGAAATTATTGATTTTATTTTACTATCTTTTTTTTTATTCTTTTTTTACACTATCAACAATAAGAATAATGTACCTAACCTTAAATTGTTTTTAACCATGTTTTTCACCATGAAATGAATGATTTTATTTTACGATCTTTCATCTTTTTCTTCTTCTTTTGTACTATCAACATTAAGAACAATATACTTAACCTCTTCCGCCTGTAACACTATTAACGACAAGAGTATACTCAACTTCTTCCTCTATTCTTTCTTTTTACGCCATCAATGATGAGAATTTACTTAACCTTGTTCATCACTCAATTGGTCTATTGATCAACTATTGAAGTGGGATCGATCGTTCAATCTGATTTGAGGTAGAATCGTCCTAAGCATTATGCTTTCAACTCCTCCTTTGTTGACAACGATGTTGCTAGTAGTACTACTGGATCATTCAATTGCCATGTGTCTACTAGGCTAACCAATAATTGTTTGGTCGCCATATTAGTGTTGAGTCGACTAATTACCAGGTTGTCTACTTCATCAGTCGATTTACCAATCATCTATTGAAGTGGGATTGGTTGTTCAATTCAGTTCAAGGTCGGATCATCTCAAGCAATTAGGTTGAAGATTGAGCAAAAGAGACTCATGTTCGAATAAGCAATATATATTGCACAATCAATTGGGAGACACTTGGCCAATTGATCGAGAAAGTTATGCCACAATATTTGCGACATACAACACTAGTCACTTTGACACTAGGCTTGAATGAGTGCCAAGTATAATCAATTATTACTATAATATTAAGATTTTTAATGTATTTTTTAACATCATTAATTTAGGTTTTTCTTTTTCTTTTTCCTCAGCCAAGCCCTATCATTCGATCGAGCCACACTTTCGACGATCCTATCATTCAATGGAATCTAACCTCCCAGCAACCACTATTGTTCGATCGAGTCCAGCTTCCTGGTGATCCAGTCATTTGGTCGAGCTTATCTCCTAGTGAATAAGTTACTCAACTTGCCATTATTTTGTAGGATAGTTTCACCCACACACTGCAGGACACACCACAGATAGGAAGCAGCTAAGGCACGAACTACTAAATTGTTCAATCCCCACACACATGCTAGGTCGATCATCATCGTTCAATTACCACACCGACTGCCTACTTCAGTATTCAAATTACTAATCAACTATCGAAGTGAGGGCATCTTGATGTGGGATCGATCACCCTACATAGTTCAATGTTGGACCGTCTTGGGCAATTGGCTTGTAGCATCTCCTCCGTCGATGGCAACATAGGTCGTAGCACTACTGGATCATTCGATCGTCGTACGTCTGCTTGATCAATCGATAATCGAACTGTCTACTTCAACAGTTAATCTATCAATCAACTATTGAAGTACGGGAACCCTGATGTGGGATCAATCACCCGACTCCTCCATCAATGACGACGTCGCTCACAACACTATCAGAACGTTTGATCGCCACGTACCTATTTGGCCAACCAATTATTGTTCAATCTACTTCAATAGTCTGTCTACTGATCAACTACTGAAGTAGTAGAATCCTAATGCTCACAGCACTATCAGATCATTCAATCGACACACGTCGACCCGGTCGATTAACAATTATTTGATTGCCACGTGCCTATTGGGTCCATCAACAATTGTTCGATCACAAGCGCCTACTGGGCTGACTGAATATCGAACTACTTGAATGGTCGATCTACCAATCAACTATCGAATTGGGATTAGTCGCTTGATCTAGTTCAAGGTTGGATCATCCCATGCAATCGACTTGAAGACCAAGTAGAAAAGAATTAGGTCCAAATACGCATTTTGCCCCAGTGATTCGCTTGAAGACACTTAGGTGATCGACTGGGTCAGTCATGCTACAGCATTTGCTGCGAATGATGATAATCACTCCAACACTAGGGTTGAACGAGCGTTAAGCCTAATTAATTATTACTATAATATTAAGATTTTTTTAATTTATTTTTTAACATTATTAATTTTTGTTTGTTTTTCTTTTCCATGGGTCAAGCTTTATCATTTGGTCGAGCCCAGCGTCCTAGTTATCTTGTCGTTCAGTGGAGTCTAACCTCATGGCGACCCTTTTCGTTTGGTCGAACCCAGCCTCTTAGTGATTTAGTCGTTAGGTCAAGCCATGCCTCCTAGCGAACAAGTTACTCAACCCACCCATCATTGTTTTGTAGGACGATTTTACACGTACATTACAAGACGCACCACAAATAAGAAACGGCTAAGGCACGAACTATTGGATTGTTCGATCGCCACATGCTTACAAGGTCGATCGTCTATCGTTTGATTGCTACGCAAGTTTTGGGTTGACTGACTACTGGTTTGTACTTCAGTAATTGATATACCAATTAAGTATCGAAGTGAGGGAATCCTAATGTGGAATAGGTTACCCAACTCAGTTCCAAGCTAGACCATCAATATAGTGCTAAGGTTACTATGCTGGACGGAAATAAAATAAATAAAGAACCAAAAAGGAAGTTTAAAGTTAAAACAAAGAAAAAAGCCAAAATCCAGCAAAAACCAAAGAACAAATCATAGTGATGATGGTCACTATGGAATTACGGTCAAGTTGGACATTGGATAAAGGATTGTCCTTTATGGAAAGTCAATGCTTCTAGGATTTCTAAAGTGATGATGGTCAATATGGTGACATTCTCACTAGATAATAGTGATGGGTATCTTATTATAAAATTTAAACTCTTTATTATTTATGAACATTATGAGTAGTTAGTTGACTCATGGGGTAATGTATATTGGTGTGTTGACAGTTCTCTGTTTGTATTTTATCAACCCATCTGTGAGAGGACCGTGACATTGGAGAATCCAACAACAATGAAGGTGTTGGGTGAAGGACACATGGATCTAAAATTTCCTTTGGGGTGAGGTTTGACCATATACAAAATTAGACATGTTCCAACGATAAGCTACAATATCTTTAGTGACTCTATTTAGTGAGAAAGAGTTTTAGGTTGGATTACAAATGTTTTTTTGTTTGTTAACGGTTTAGATTTTTTTATTACCCTTGGAATCGAACCGGGGAGCGAGACGAGTTTTGCCTTCTCCAAGCCACTGTGACAATGAGGCATTGTCTGGTTGGATTACAAATGTTATAAAATAGTTATTTCACATTTGAGTTCTGGATGTTTTTATGGTAAATGTTATTTATGCGATGTTGAGAACGTATTTAAACTTTGTGTAGAATACAATAATTGTGTGAATGAATGCTAGCTCTTCACATTTAGTTATTTTTAGTATTAAATCTTCTGATATGTGGCATGAATATTTGGGGAATATTAATTTTTATTCTCTTAAAGTATGATGAATCTTAATATTATTCTTAAGTTTGCCATTGACAGGAAAAAAGTAAATTTTGTATGCAGCCAAATAATCAAGAAAACCTTTTCATATGGTTAATAGAAAATTTGATATTATTGATTAAGTGCATATTGATATTTGTTAGTTTAATGATATGTTAACAAAATATTTTACGTGATGATCATAGTAAGTTTTATTATGTTTACTTATTGAAAAGTAAATTTTAGGTTCTAGAAAACACTTACTTTTTAAGAATGAAGCCGAAACTCAAATTAATAAAATACTTAAAAGATTGAGATATGGTAGAAGTGGAGAATACACTTCTAACTTATTCCAAAATCATTGTCAAAATGTTGGCATTCTATGTAATGGAGTGGTTGAATGGAAAATTAGAACCTTACTGGACATGGTAAATGTATTATTGCAAAGTTCAAGATTTTCTATATATATGTGGGGAAGAGCTTTAAATACGACTTATTATATTTTGAATAAAGTATCCTAAAAATATAAAGAAAATAATTCTTTTGAACTTTGGAGAGATTTGATGACTAGTCTTAAATATCTCAAAGTGTAGGAGTGTCTTGCAAAAGTATTAGTTTCAAAACACAAAATAAAGAAATTGGGACTTAAAATAGTAGATGTCATATTATTAGGTTATATTGAAACTATGCTTATAGATTCATGGTGATCAAGTTTGAGATTTTAGGTATAAATGTCATCACTATTGTTGAACTCTGTGATGCAACATTCTTTGAAGATTTCTTTTTCATGAAAACTGATATATATTAAATTGTTTCATCTATAGATGCCACGCCCACTATATATAGGTTTCATTCTCAATCATGTGGAAACGATGACAACTGTGGTGGAAGATACTAATATTATTACCTCCGGATTTGAACAATTTAGGGAGATTAATGAAGTTAGGAGTAAGAGAGGGAGGATATTTAAAGATCTTGAAAGTGATTTTGTCATCTACAATGTAGAGGACTATGCTACAACCTTCAAATAAGTTTTGTCTTTTCTTGAAGTTAAGCATTGGAAGGAAGTTGTCAACAGTGAAACTCAATGAATTGTGTTTAATGGGACATGAGAATTGGTTGAACTATCTCCTAGGTGTTCCTTTAATAGTTATAAGTAAATCTTTAAGAAGAAACTAAAGATAGATGGAACCATTAATTAGTATAAAGTCAAATTAGTTGTCAAGGGTTTTATACATAAAGAAAAAATAAATTAGAGTGCTTATAGTATTCACCTTCATATATGATTTCAGTAGCTATTAGATGGATATGAAAATTGCATTTCTTCGTGATGATTTTCAAGAAGAAATTTGTATGGACCAGCATGAAAGATTTGTGGCATGTGAGAATGAGAAGAAAATTTATTAACTTGTCAAGTCCTTGTATGGACTGAAATAAGCCCTTAAACAATGGTATGAAAGGCTTAATGAAGTCATTCTTTCTTTTGGCTTTACAATGAATGAGATGATTAATGCCTATACTGCAAAGTAGTTAGCAATAATCGTATTGTCTTATGCTCATATGTTGATGATGCACTACTTTTTGGCTTAAACATTAAGATTATCAATGAGACAAAATTGTTCTTCTGTAGTAAGTTTGAAATGAAAGACTTTGGTGTTACCAATGTGATTTTAGGTCTGAAGTTGAGTAAATCAGTTGATGGTATCATAATATCTCAATCTCATTATATTGAGAAAACATTGAAGAAATTTGAGTATATATTAAATGTGCACATGCAAAAAATACTTTATTCTTCAAAGCCTCTCTACAAGAATGAAAGTGGAGTTCCTATGTCTCAATTGATATATTCTCGAATCATTGAAAGTTTGATGTATTTTGTAAATTGTACAAAATCGAGTATTTTATTTGTTGTGTTCAAATTAAGTAGATACACAAATTATCTAAATCAAACTCACCGAGAGGCATTGGCCAAGGTATCAAGGTGCTTGAAGGGAACCATATCACTTAGACTGCATCATGGTAAATTTCTTTTTGCTCTTAAAAGAAATAGTGATGCAAGCTGAATATTGAAGAATTCAAGAAGCAATGACCTTACAGGGTACATTTTTACCTTGAATGACTGCACTGTTACCCGAAGGTCTAAGAAATAAATCATATTGGCAGCATTTGTTTGGTAGAGTCAGACTACACCCATTATGCGAGAGTTTGTATTGTAGTAACTCCCTCAAGTACCTCAGTAGTAGTAGCTCTCTAGAAAACCTTGGAGTTGTGTTTGCACCGGAAGTTCTTTGCAGCTCCCTGACAATCATTCAAGACTATTTTGCCCTTGACGGGACGGGTTGCTTTGTCATGGCGATAAAAACCCTCATACTTCTTCCTCTATCCTCGCTGTTGCTCTTCAACATCAACTTTCTCGAGGTTCTTGCATCGTCCACGCTCAACCGCAACACCACCACTTGACTCTCTTAAGGTTCCCCTCCCTCTGGTTCCCTCTCTCCTCCCCTTTCTCGACTGATCTAGTTTTGTTTGCATGAGTTTTTTTTTTTTGAATAGATTCCCTTTTCTCTTGGTTGTCTCTCTTTGATCTATCTCGATTGATCTATCTCTTCTATTGTTTTTGTTTTTTTGCCCTTTTACTTTTGAATCTTGCTATAGAGGTTTCTTTATAGGAGTATTGTTTCTTCTCTATATGAATATTGTAATGATCAATAATGGATGTTTCACTTGTTTTTTTCGTTAATGCAAGTTTTTTTCGACCCATTTTTTTACTGACCAAGCGAAGTATTTCATTTGAGAAGATATAATCTACTGTCATTTTTTGCTCCTTTTTCTCTTTGATCTCCCTGTTTGTGTTTGTTGTTTCTATTTTTTTGCCCTTTTTTTGTCATTCTAAATCTTGCTATAGATGTTGCTTTATATGAATATTGCTTCTACTCTATATGAATATTGCAATGATCAATAATAGATGTTTTACTTGATTTTTTGGTTAATGCAAATTCATTTTTTGTTAATTTTTTTACCGACCAAAGGAAGTATTTGCATCAAGAAGAGATGATCTAGTGTTTGTTTTTGCCCATTATAATCTAGTATTCAATCCCAATAAGATGGCATGGTTCACTATAAGAAAGCTGGACTTTAGCCACAACTAAATTCAGTGGCTAACACTTAAAAAACTGTGGCTAATTAAATTCAGCCACGACAAAGTTCGTAGCTAAAAATCCTGTATCTAAATTTTAGTCACCACTCATGTTAGTTGTGACTAATTTAGCTAAGGTATTCATTTGTGGCTAATCCGTGGCAACTAATGAGTATATTATTACTACATATTTTATGTCCCATGTTTATCTATTTTGTATATAAATAATGCTACTCGGGGTATTTTGTGCATATTTTGTAGAAATATGAGGACTTGAAAAGAATTGAAAAAAAGAAAGAAGAGAAAAGAATAAAAGCTTAAAAAGAACTCAAATTCAATTAAAGAGATTTTGAAGCAGAAAAGGAAAGAAATTTGAACAAAAATATATAGACCTACGTCAAGGAGTCAAGTGCATAGTTTCCATATATATCAATACTGGGAATAATATTAGTTAATGAATTGACTAAATCAGAACTTATCTTGACTGACGTGTATGCTCACAGGCGTTTGATTGTGCAAAGAGCGCTTCTTAAGCGCCCATGGGTGATATTGTTGACCTAGTATTTGGTCATTACGATCTTTAATTGAAAATATCTTATATTTGAAATTGAATTTTAAATTTTGTACTCGGATTTATCTTCGACGTAAGCAAGTCTTTGTAAGTCCATAAAAGGATCCTTTGTGTAGATTTAGGAGATAATCTTTCACTCTTTAGGCTTAAACACTTTTTCTTTTGTATTTTGAGAGATATTCATGTTCCTCTAATGTAATATCAAGATTGAGAAATAAAAGTTTTTTCTTCTTCATCAATTATGTCATTTCTATTCAAATCTTTATTTTCTGTTATTTTTATGTGTAACTAATTTCTACATTTAAGGTTCTTGAAGTTAGATTTAGAATATGATTGCAATATTTAGCGTCATCTCGTTTTCTATGCTTCATGATTCATGTCTCGTTCTTATTATCTACTTTTACAATTATATTTTGGTAGATCATTGTTAATCATGTATTCTTATAGTCTATACTTAATTATTGTTATTTAGATATAAGAAACGTTTCATATATTTTATTATCTTGGTATATTATGCTAACATACATATTGATAGATCATCATAGAATCATGTTTCTTTATGATTTATTCTTACTATTGATTTGTTAAATCTTGATATTGCATAGTAGGTGTTTTATTTTCATATATTATTTTTGTTTAATAATAATCCTTGATAATTAGAATTTGTTGTAGAAGACGATATTAATTAGATATTTATATTATCCACTGTGATCTATTAGATAGAAACTTTAGATATGCTTTTTACCATTGATATTTTCTTTGTAATTCCTTCTTCTTAATTAACTTTAAATATAATCCATTATCATCTTTTTTAATTTTTTCAAAATTTTCAAAGTCACAAATCTTTGTAGTATCGACCTGTACTTATATACGTACTACATATTATGCCATACACTTATGGTTAATTGAAACGTTTACATCAACAACAAAGGTATTTTTATCACATCAAGATTCATGATCATACCGTGACTAATTTAACCATTGTATTTTTCCTTGGCTATTCCATAAGTAATTTAACTGTGGTATTTTTCCGTAGTTATTCCGTAGATATTTAATATATTTTTTTCATAAATTTCATGACTAGCATCGTAGCCAAGGCCATGGCAAAAATTAATTACCACTATAACATGTAATAATACCATAGTTAAGCTCGTGGTTGATGTTTTGGTATAATTTCAACACGTAATATAATTTATTTTCTTTTCATCACCTGTATTATAATATATAAAACAAATAAATTGTTTTCAAAATAAAGATCATATACTAATTTAATAAAAAACTTCAAATTCACGAAAATTAAAATATATTAATTACATAATCTAGTACATCATGTTCTCATATTAAAGTATTAGTTACATGACTATTTCCCAAAAAAATATAACATAAACTTAAATTGTCTCAAAATGTGAATAAAGATCCAAAATTGATTCAATGAAGTATCTAAATCAAACATCATCATCACTTGTCGAATTTAACTCTACATCGTGATCATCATTAGAGTTAACACTGATAGAAGCCTACCAAAAAAATACAAATCATGAAATTATTTCAGCAACATTGCATGAACTATATAAAAAAGGAAAAGATACATAACAAAATAAATACTAATCATCTTGAGGAACCTTTAATTGAAACATCATACAAGACTACAACCATTATGTTATTTTACACTTTGCTCCAACCATTATTAGATAAAAGAGTGCAGCACATCGAAGTGCAAATGATACTACAGAGAAATGAATTTCTTAGCTATAACATCCTTTTAAGTATGGTTTTCCTCTTAATAACTTCTTCTGTTGCATGGATATTTGTTAGGGTTTTTATATATTTAGATTGTTACATTTTTACATTCACATCCAACAACATTTTCTTTTGGAAAAACTGTATCTTACCATGTCTAAATAGGGTTCATTCCTAAAGCTGATGTCTCTTCGTTCCATATCTTGCTTTGGGCTAGAAAAAATGTCTCCATTTAAGACGGAGGCTTATCTGGTTTGTTTAACTTCAAATGAAATTTCAACAAAGAGATAAAAAACCTAAATCATTTACAGTGTGAAATTACTGCCATACCGGAACACCTGCAGCCTCGACCATTTCTCTCATATGAAATCTGATCTGAAGAAAACTTCATAATAGCAACTTAAACTCGATCAGTTATCAACTCCATCCACTGCAACAGGTATTGGAGTTCGAGCTTGCAACAAAGTGACATAAGAACACAATTATACCGTACTTTAAAACCATTAACGCATTGAATTAGAGAAAGGGCAAAAACAATAGTGAAATAAGTATCACCGAAGGCCATCTGACACCATCTTCCCCCTAGAGCTCACCGTGCTAATATTGAATGCTAAAGAGATTCATCAGAAAAACAAAATCACAAATAAAAGAGGAATATCATGCATTGGAATTATTCCAGACAAACTTTTGCTACAGCATATGAATACAAACAGTAATAAGCTTTCTTAATTTGGACAGTAAATATAATTTATAGATAGAATTTGGTAAAACCATCTTTTATCCTACTGAAAAACTTCAAACATAAATTTTTTTGTGTGCAAAATCCAGTAACCTTCTGATTTATTTCTCCTACACATTCTTTTATCCCCCTTTCTGAAGAGTAATGACTCAACGAGATGTGCCCTAAACTTTAAAAAACAATCATCTTTCACAGAGAGACAGATCTGAGAAGAAACAATAACTAAACCCAATCAAGAAAAACAAAGAAAAAAATCACTTCTAGCACAATAAACTATTTCTCATTCCATTTAGTAAAGAGAGTGGTGTGATTCCAGCTTCTATTGGTGAAAACAGGTTCTTCACCAAAAAAAGACAGCATTTACAATCTCTTGTTAGATCCTTCAAAGAAATCAAATTCCTTCTCACATTCTTAAAGCATGATGTGTTTTTGTAATTTTGTGCTAAATCATAGATATTAGGCATGACTAGGTTAGCAATTTCCTTGATGCTGCTACGAACTCTATTTAAAACAAAGAAAATGGTTATCACACTGCCCCCTTAAATCAACTGGAAGTATCCATGTTCAGGAGTTCAGTATGCCTATTCTTGTAAGCATAACTCTTTCAGTTTAGAATGAATAACTTAGTGCTGACAAAACCAGTTATTCAATTTTTGTGATTATCAAAAATCCTACTTTAGTTTCCTCAAAATCATGAAGGCTCCCCGATTGGTTACTAGTGATATCCTCACCATCGTATGCAAGGTTGTAACAAAAAGTGTAACTGTTTTTCATTTTTTAAATCTTACAAAGGCCAAAGATAAGAAGAAATACCTTTCCAGGCTTTTGAACACTGCACTTCATTATCACACTTCTGTATGTTTCCCACTGCTCTCTTGCAAATCTGCTTAATGTGAATTGCAACTCTAGCATCGAATTTGCTTCTGCTAATCACTGACATTTTTCTAGAGATCTCTGAGGATCAGATTTTTGCCACCTTTTAACTGCACCAACCATAGAAGGGGTAGATGATCCCCCAAAACCAGGTTCACCTTGGTGCTGCAAATGGTACTGCATTACAAGGTGGAACATATGCAACATAGACGAATTGAATTCTATCTGTAAGTTCATATGCCGAAACCAACAACATAAAGTCAAATTTGAAATAGTATTCAGAATTTATTTTGTTAGCCTAGTGTCTTTTATGTAACCATGTCATATTGGCAGAAAGAAGTTTTTATCCCACTCTGACAACTCTGTAGTGAATACATTTTTTAATCAATGATAAAAACCGTTAATCTTTAAGTATGAACATGAAAACCTAAAATACAAATTATAACTGCAATAGCGGATGTCAGAGGACAGAATCCCATGACATGAATAGAGCATAGAAAGGCTCAGCTCAAAAAATGATCAACGGTTCTGCAATCCACTCTTACTTGAAAATTGAGATGGAAGAAACGCAGGAAGTCCAAATGCATGTTTGGTTTTAATTTACTGACCAAGTGGAAGCACCTGTCACTCCCAATTACCTCAGTTCTTGCTAATGAATTCGCTAACGAAATATTAGTCACTTACCAAGCAATAATTTGTTTCCTAGAGGCATGACAGAGACGTTCCAGTTTAACTAATGTTTATAAGAATTACAAAGCAATTAGCTGGTAAGTTGTAGTTTTCACATTTTGCCTATCGGTTTATTTATAATACATATTTAAAATGATAATATAAGATTAATTAGTAATTGCTGATTTGGCCAGATCATTAATTGATAGATAGGGAAGAGAGCAAAAACAAGTTACAGACTTAGCGCTACGTGATTAACTTTTACGTATCTCCTTTACTGGATTAACTATATCAATTTCTTAGTCTATGGTCAAGCAACTACAAGATAAATCTAAAGGAGAGATAAAAGAACATGATTCTAATCATCATTCCCACTTGTTTTTCCGTGGAGATAGTAGATAGACATAGAATTAGCATAGGAAAGAAGCTAACAGACTCACAAGTCACAACTGTCAGAGGAGGAGGCAATGAAAACGGAGTCTTCTCATGATCCCACCCCTCTTTCAAAATATGATCGACAATGCCCAACATTTGCTTAGAACCGATGATCTATAATGCCACAATTGCAGAATATGCAGCAATTTTTTTATTGTGAGAGCAAACCCAGTCAAATGAACAAGAAGATATAAGTAAGTTGATTAGAAGTCTGCCTTAATTCGCTAGTCTCTACTAGTGCCCAATGAACAGAACTCCAAAAATCATTAGCACCAAAGATAAAGTATTTAGATGTAGTTGAAAATTTGGCTTTTAGAAGAAAAAAAAGTTTACATATAACAACAGATAATGTTGCTGATTTGTGTTGCTGTGTATATAGTTGGATCACGAGGAAAGAAGCAGAAAAAGAAGAAGCAGAAGAAGAAGAATAAGAATAAGAATGAAAACTTAAATTTTAAAACACATGGTAGATTCATCTGTTAGTTTGGATTTGTCCTAGTCAACTGGAATAGTCCATTGTTGCAATTTACTACTGTGTCGCTGATCATGCACAAGCACTGATCATTTATGTTTTATTGCAAGACATCCTTCAATGAAAAAGTAACTAACAAGAAAGTTCTGATTAAGTAGGTTATTAATAGATCACCTTTACAAGAAAAAAGACATATCAATTGGTGACTATGGAGTTGGAAAATCTCCAACAAGCACAAAGATGATGGCAAGAGAGATCAAAGAAAAACACCTAACCTGGGAAAAGATGATGGAACGAGAACGAACCTGGAGTTGAGGTGAGGTGACACGATCTTTTACCCTAAAAAGGGAGAATAGAGGAGCATAGAGGATGCAGGAGGAAGTGGAGCGAGAAGGGACGAAGATTTTGGGGTAGAGGGCGGCGTAGGTTTCATAGAAAATAAAAGAGGGAATGAAATGATAGCTAAATTTTTAAGATTTTAATCTTAGGTTGTGTTTGAAAATGTTTTTTTTTTCATGTAGTTTATTAAGAAAAGTTGGTTTTTTGTTAAGTAATATTTTTTTTTTAGTTTTTATGGAAGTAAAGAAAAATTTGTTTGATTTGTATATTTTATAAGCATTTATAAGTTAATCAAATGATCATATTGTCCTCGTCATTATCACCAATTGTCGCCAACTCACCCTACGTAGTCGCCTTTTGTTGTTATGGGCCATCATCGTCGTTATCACCAGCCACCACCACCATTGCTGGTCACTACCACCACCACCATTACTTCCATTGCCAACTAGTACCACTGCTATCGACGACCATTGCAACCGTCGTTGGCAGTCACCACCACCACCGCTGCTTTGGCCACCACTGCCAGCTAGGCACTATCATCGTTGACGGCCACCACTACCACCACTACTGCTATTAACCACCACCACGGCCATCGGTTACCACTATCGCCTCCGCCATTGCCACCCATTACCATCACTACGGCCACCGCCAACTACTACCACCATTATCGGCCATCATTGTCGTCGACGGCTACCACCACTGCTGCCACCACCGACCACTATCATCACTTGGCCACCATCGTTGTCGTCTTCGGCCACTACCATCGATATCTGCCTCCACCATTGCCGTCGTTAACCACCACTACCACTACCACTGCTAACCACCACCACCGTTGTCGACCACCATTACTGTCGACGTCAACTACTACCACTATCGCCGTCACCGACCACCATTATTGCATTAGTTGCCATTGCCACCCGACAGGCGGGCTAGCGGGCGGCTGACCACAGTTGTGGCCCGTCGTTGCCTTGATTCATGTTGTAATTAAAATTAATTTTTAAGGATATTTTTGAAAGTTATAGTTAGTATTCATAACATTTTAAAAAGTTAACACACATTAACTTTTCTAAAAGCTACATCAATAGTTTAAAATGAATTAAAAAGCTACAGTCAGTTTTTTGGAAAAGCTCAATAAACTGGTTCTTTTGGAAACGCTTATTAGGCAATAAGTGCTTAAAGCAATAAGTTGGTGTAAAAAAGTGTTTCCAAAAGTTACCTTAGCTATAGTCCAATTCTTTGGCGAATTTATGGTAAAAATAAGTTTCTATTGAGATAAAAATTTTAGTCATGGATATTTCATAGTGTTAGTTATAACATGTAACTGTGGCTAAATAATATATGTTTTATTGTTTAAAACTTTCATATCCATGACTAAATATATCAATTAGTCATGAATTTATTATCCATGATTAAAATTGGTGACTAAAGCTCAACTTTCTTGACTTATCAGAGATTAGTTAATAAATTATTTAAAGATCAAGTTAGTATGAATGATGGGCAACACGCCTTAATATATTTGGTTTGGAAGAAACCTTACCTAGAAAGGCTTTAATGATACTTCAGGAAGTCGAATCGGAGAAATGTACCTTTAGATCGAGTGGCCTTTAAGAGTTTGTTTTATTAATTGTCAAAAAAAATGCAATGAAAGCCAATCCAATAAGATACAAGTATTGTCAGTATGAATCCTTCTTTTTTTGTCATTTGTTTGCCCATTTCATTTAATTTATCATGCCTAACTCCATGCTTATCATGCCTAACTTTATGCTTGAGCTTGGTTTTATGGCAATACTT
This sequence comes from Posidonia australis, assembly GCA_024699735.1. Taxonomy (NCBI): domain Eukaryota; kingdom Viridiplantae; phylum Streptophyta; class Magnoliopsida; order Alismatales; family Posidoniaceae; genus Posidonia; species Posidonia australis. Next base: position 14,997 of record JAMKQA010010136.1, on the reverse strand, counting down.
GTTTTCAAAATCTAGTTTAAACAAATGCTCTCTAATATAAATATGTTTTATGGCAATATGTTTGTTAATATTTTCCTATAACCTTTGTGCTTAAACATATTTCTATTAGAAATATATCTCTCTGTTAGAAATACATGGCACCACCTATACTCTTGATGTGTCCCAATAAATGCTTTTGATGTAGATATTTATGGAAGTGATTTTTTAAAAATCTAGATTAAACAAATGCTTTCTGTTAGAAATATGTTGTATGGCAATATGTTTGTTAATATTTTTCCATAACCTTTGTGCTTAAACATATTTCTATTACAAATATATCACTCTGTTAGAAATATATGGCAACACTTATGTTCATGATGTATTCCAACAAATGCTCTTGTGTTGGGATTAATTTTCTTTTCCATTAGTTTATTTCTTTTAAATGCATATTATTTTTTAAATTATATGTATATCACAGTTAGGTTCTTTCCATTTTCGAAATTGGTTATGCTATTTATTTTTGTAATTTGCATTCTCTTCTAAATTATGTCAATGTATTGTATTCATGATGACCAATCACTTGAGTGTATTCCATGTTTCGTTGTTGTTGAAGACAGCTTCACATATACAAATGTTGTTGTTTATCACAATCTTGTAGGAGACATCATCAGGTTTTATAATACGACATAGTTGCATTTTGGTAGGAGGACGATATACTTCTATGGATTTCCTACAGAACGTTATGTATCCCACACCGTGCAAAACCCGGACAGAGCTTTCTATAAGTGTGCCAATGTTATTGTAAATTAATTAAAATGTTTTGAATATTTCTGAGTATGTGTGGTCTATATAAGTAGGTCTCTTCTATACTTCTACATGATCCATGTCATGTCACAATTACTTCTATGATTAAGTCTCTTCTATATTGTTTATCAGTAGCATTCTCTTTTAAATGGTACTTTGCAAGACAACCTTCTCTAGTACGAGATTATTCCTTTGATTTTGTAATACGAACATGTCTTATGAATTTTTTTTTAATTATCTTTCTGAAATTTGAAGTTCTAAATTGTGTTTATGAAAAGTGTATAATACTGTGACCATATTGGTGGAACCCTACACGGCTCTCCTAGGTGCGTGGAAGCACACGAGGAGTCTCGATACTATCACGATGAAGATAGTGAATCCGGAGAAGAAGACTGGGCTTGAAAATACTAAGGAAAGATAAGAAAAAAGATAAGGAAAGGAGTCATCACCTAGTCATTTAATGGAAAGATGAGGAAAACCAAACACAAAAGGAAAAACCAAAAGAAATCAAGGCGAAGAAAACATATGCATGCTCCATGCCTAATAGATGCAACACTTGGCCATTGTGGGCTAGTGAAAGGGTAAGGATTCTTGTTACGCATGGGGAAGGGGTTAGGCACCCCTATGCGTCCGAAGAACTCAGTCTTTCTAGGTTTCTTGCTTGCTAATGGTCTATTATGTGTATGTTTGTCTATTCTGAAAGCACATCCTAGGATGACTGTGAAAACACGCCAAATCAAAGTGAAGAAAGGAACAAAAGAAAATGATAATCCGAAGGACAATGTAGACATTGAAAATGTCATTTTACTGTACGTTTTGTGGGTGATGAGGAAAATAGTGAAAATTAGGAATACTTGGAAAGCGTCACGTAAATCAGCGGAAACTTGAAGAAATCTGAGAAGATCAAATTGAGGAAAATAATCCTTTTTTAGGTCAATGTCGGCATTGTTAAGCCTGCTAATGTATGCCCTCGGGCGATGAAAATTTAAATTAAATCAAAGTCATGAAAGTCAGAAGAAATTTAGGAAATTATTTGAATATCAAGTTTGAAATGAGTTAGAGAGTGTGCATGATGTAAGGAAAAAGGCAAGAGAAAGTATGCATGAAAAAGGGGAACAAAATGTTTAAAATGCATATGAAAGTAAAAAGTGTAAATGTCAGGGGCTTTTGTGCAAAATTCACATGTTCTAAATGAAAGTTGAAAATTCTGAGGCTAAATCAGCAAAAATACTTGAGAAAACATTCTTTATGCAATTTGGAAGAATTTAGGAGTCAAATGTGCAAAACTATGCATTTTTTGTCAAAAATAGAATCCTTAGGGTCCAATTTGCAATTTTGCCAGTAAAACATGTATTTAAAACAATTCTAAAGTAATCCAAGGTTAAATGTGCAAGAAAAAGAATTTATGTTTGAAAACAATGAAGTTTAAAAATCAATGAAGTTCAGGGTTAAAAATGCAATTTTGGACACATTTGAGTAAAAATTTAAATTCCTAGGGTTTAATTTGCAATTATGCCAAAAATTATGCATTAGAACACTTTTAATAAAGTTCAGGGTTTTTTATGCAAAATACTGGACTTAAGGATGAATTGAAAGGAAATCAGGGGTTTTTGTCAAATATTAAAGCCTAGAAAATATTAATAAAGATTTACAAGAGTTCCTCTGCAATTTTACAAAACAAATATTATTCAAAAGATTTTAAAAACTAGTGTAGGGACCTAAATGCAAGAAATAAGGACCTATTTGTAAGAAAAGGAAAAGATCAGAAGTTTATTCAAAAGAAAGCTTCTTCTTTTTTTAACACGCAACGATCGTCGATGATAGAGCCCTGCCGTCGACGACCGTCTGGAATGCCCTTTAGGGGCATCTCAATGCCTGATCTGGCATCAGAGCTCATTGGGAGCAAGAAGAGAGGAAGGGAGGAGGATCCAACGGTTTGGATCCGGTGCTCGATGATCCAGGATACTGCCCACTCACCTCACCGTCGACTCAACTCCGACGACGGTGCTGAGGAAGAAAAGGGGGCTAGAGGCTCCGACGCGGCGGTCCATGGATCCAGGAAGACTGAGAGATCGGAGAGGAAGAATTCCCCTCATCCAGAAGCAAGAATGGCTGCACGAGCCCCCCTCCCGAACAAGCTTCAGCGGCGCCCCGGCGATGGCGATTGTAGGGGAAGATCAGGGCTCAATTCAAGGTCATGGTGGCTCTGGAGGCTTAAGGAAGAGTAGAGGGTCACATCCCGGGGGTCGGAGAGGCGCTGCGAGGCGGGAGGCGTTCATTTGCGTTTCACTGTTCATCGTCTTCCCCGGCGACGGCGACGGAAAGCGATTCCGGCAGGCAACTTCTGGCAACCTCTAGAGAGCTCGGAGCGGCATCCAGGGAATCGGAGAAGCAAGAGGAGGACCGTGTTGAGAGGATTAAGCACTCTTGGGCACGAATCATCCACTGGATTCGTGCCCCCACCTACGTTGTCGGAAAACACGTCCAGTGACCCCTGAAACTTTGATTCTGGGCAGGGAAGCCCTCTGGCACTGCTGGAATCGGTCGGGGAAGAAGGAGAAGAACCTAGGGAATCATTTTTGAAGAAAATTGAGGTCAGTAGGGGGCATACCTGAGTTGACAGTGGAGATGACCGTTGGAGGTCGCCGAAGCTCGCCAGAGATGGTCTGAAACTAGAATTCTTTCCCTTCACGAGCTTCCTCTCTAATCCTAGACCTCTCTGGTTACTCTGGTTGAGAGAAAATACCTTGGTGCCTCTCTTCTCAATTTTTCCCAGTTTTTTCTCTCCTTTTTTCTCCCCCTTTTTCCCTTGCAAATGAAGGATATTTATAGGCTTCCAATGGCTAGATAGGTTGCTATGGTTAAGGTGGAGTGGGAAGTAGTTAAGGTTGTTAAGGTGAAGTGGGAAATGGTTAAGGTTGTTAAGGTGGAGTGGGAAGTAGTTATAGGTTGTTAAGGTGGAGATTTGGGTTCAAGGTTTGATTTAGAGTTTTATTTAGGATTTTGAACTAATCTTAGGGTTTTGGATTTTATTTAGGATTTTGAAATAATCTTAGGGTTTTGGATTAATTCTAGGATTTTGGATTTGATTTAGGATTTTATTTAGGGTTTTGAACTAATCCTAGGGTTTTAGATTTTATTTGGGGTTTTGAACTAATCCTAGGATTTTGGATTAATTCTAGGGTTTTGGATTTGCTTTAGGATTTTATTTAGGGTTTTGAACTAATCCTAGGTTTTTGGATTTTATTTGGGATTTTGAACTAATCCTAGGGTTTTGGATTAGATTTTGGATTTTATTTGGGATTTTGAACTAATCCTAGGGTTTTGATTTAGGTTTTGGATTAGAATTAGGGTTTTAGGGTTAGGATTAAGGTTTAGGTCTAAGGTTTTAAGGTTTTAGGGTTTTAGGGTTAAGTCCAGGGTTTTGGCTAGGTCTGGGGTATAGGTCTAGGGTTAGGGTTTTAGGCTGTATTTTAGGGTTTTAGGCTGGGTATTAGGGTTAAGTCCAATTGCAGGCATATGGAGTGTCTACAAATACTCTTCTTGATATTTAGATTTTTTAATTTTGACAGGGGGATAAGAGATATTATTTTTGGAAGTTGGAGGATCGACATGTCCCAACTAACTAGAGTAAATGTGGTACATGGAGTATTTCAAGCATTATCCGTATGTTGGTGCCACCATCCATCCAATAGGAGGCTACATTCCAAAACAATGTCCTACCTGAGCCAACACCTAGAAGCGACAACGGTTGTGAATGCTTGAAAAAGGTAAAAGGTGAATATGAAAAACTTAGGGAAAACTGTAAAGACCATTGGATTATGCACAAAATGGATGTTATAAAAGGGACATTATTTATGTTGGTTGTCCTATTCATTATCTTATTGATGGCCTTCTTTCATTGACCAAAGGATGAATTGTGTTTTTTTTATGATTTTTTTTATAACTTGTAAAGGCTGTAATAGTTTTAAATTTTACTTTTGTGCCTATATGAATTAGTTACCTTCTCTTGTATATGTAATCTATGTATGCATGGTGCCTTATTGGGTTTGATAGAACTCAACAGGCACTTACTTGAGATTTAGTTTATTTTTATTAAACTAATAGTCTCTTATCATTGCTAACAATATGAAATGATATGTAATGTTATTTTGTATTTTGTTGTTAACCTAAAAATGTGATGTTATCCTTACTGCCAATGTGAAGTGTTATTTTGTATTTTGAAGTGCTATAGCTTGTGTCCTCAACCTCAGTGACGATGTTCGTATCATTTAGATTTGGCCTCAATTGGTGGAGTCTTCTGCTGAGTGCTAATGATAACAACATCTTGCTTAGCTTGATTCTAGAAGAAAGAGCATTCAAATAGTTGATTTGGTACTAACTTCATAGTAATATCATTAAAAATTCTCATCCTTTCGAGGGAGGATGCCATAGTTTTCACCAAGAATGTCTTTAAAATTCTTTGCCTATCAGAAACAAATCACAAGAAGAACATCACAACAATCTTGAAAGGAATTACTAGATAAACAGTAAGGCAAATTCATATAAACAGTAAGGCAAGTTCCATAAAGGAATTACTTGAAATTCTGCTTATGTGAACATTTGAACAACTATGAATTAGCGTTGTATCTCTTTTTTGCTCATTGTTTAGATATAAGCCAACGAATCAACCTTAGCAATCATGATTCCATTACTTTTCTAACACTGAAAGGCAAACTACTGTTTGATGTTGAAAAGAATATGGCAAAGAAAGCACTCCCTAGGCTGCTACCATTCTGTTTGTAGGTTTTTGTTATGGTTGGTCACTTATCAATGGAAATTTCTAACTTTCCAAAAAAAAAAAAAACGTTGTGCTTCAACAATCACAGAATTCAGCTTCAACAATTACAAAATTTGCACTCAATCATAGAAAAAGGCAAGGAACAATAAAACCTTCAGCTTCTTTTGTTTTTAGCCAAATGCACAGATTTGAGACACTGCAATTCGCTTGGATGGTTAAATTGCAAAAACCTGGAATAGCAAGTGGGATTGAATTTCCAATATAGGAGTGTTATGTTATTGTCCCATTACATTCAATCCTACATAATCCTCTCACTACATCAATTTTTTGTAGATGAACATGATTAGAACGAAGACTACATGCTGCCTTTGACTTATTAGTCCCACAACACATGAACTCATAACTAACGTAGTTGCATTGTCAAAAATTGTAGTCGAGAAGACTAGAGTTTTGAATCCTACCTAACATCAACGATAGATTACTTTGGAATTTCCAAGATGATTTACTCTCACTTGAGAGTGAGTCTTTCTTGCCACTCACAAGTGAATGTATACTTTAGTTACAACTTCACTTAAAATAAAAACACAGTAACTCAACAGACTTTTTGACTCCCTTCTTTACTATTAAAAAACCAACCTTCATGACCAATGTCGTCACAATTTGCAACAAAGAGACAGGATAAGCAATCCTTTGAAAATCATTATATCATCAACTAATAATATATTTCTTGAAAAACATTAAGGCAAAGTTCACATTCGTGAAATAAGTACTTATATGCCAATTCAGGAGAGCATCACAACATGGAATTTATGAAAATAAACAATAAGGCAAGACTGAATAACACAATTGAGGACCAATAAAGACTTCCAACATCCTAAAAAAAATGCAGCGATACATCGATATTTGCAAAGCATCCAACACCTACCCAAGGACTGAGACGTTCACCTAACAACAGAGATTTTATAGGTTATAAGTAGATGTAAGCATTGGTTTCTAAAATGGAATGTCATATGCATAACTGTATCTCAAAAAAAAACTGCAAGCATTGATTTTACTTAAATTCATGATAAATGTATAGTTTAGCAGAGAATTGATGATTTGTAGCAATTCAGTGAAATTACAATGATTTAACAGAAGATTTTTGGTGAAATTCGATTAGGTTCGTAACAATGCTTTCCAGTGAACTCTTTTGCTTTAGATTTTTACATTTCGAGTTATATAAATCGGTTTTTAGTGTTTTTTATTCTAAATGGTAGAAGACTTAAAGCTCTACATTCCTACATATTTTGTGTGATTTTAGGAAGTCCGTGATGAGACCACCTTGAGTTCCCATCTTGGGTGACTTCTAGGTATCATGTTTTCTGACGTCTGGTCTATCTATAAAAACTCGACTCGTTGGTTTGGCTCGTGGATATGTCTCATGGATTGATACAGTGAGATAGTACCGCATTTTTGGTCCAACAAACCTTGTTTTCAGTGAAAATCTTGCGTTTAATCTTGGTTTGATTCTGGAAATGATTTATGTAATGAAAAATATTTGGAAAATGATTTTGAAAAAGAAATGCATATGTTTGGAAATATTTTCTGTGATTTCTAAGCTTGAGTTCGAGGGTAGAGTCTCATGTCTTTGGTGGTGATATTATAGGATTCAAGCGTGGAGGATCTAGATTACCATTAGTGTTGGTACTGATCGGGTTTGGAGTTTGAGTCCTTAGGTGTTCAGCTACCAAGAGGCGTCAGAGGACGCACCCTGTGTGTGTGTGTGTGTGATATATGTAATATAGTGAGGTTGCGGCTAAGGCAGTTGTACTCTTACATTGGGTAGTTTACCTTGACAGTGTAGCTAAGAGAGGTCAGAGTACTCGTCAGCTGTTTGTGGCTAGTTGATCGCCTATGATCATGGTGATGCGATAGATTTTTCTTATGCTGTTTATGATTTTTATGAGACATGAATTTGATTTTGAGAATGCACAAGATGGATTGTAAAGATGTATATGATTTCCAAGGAAAATGATTATAATTTTAAAAAGGCATGGTTTACAAGTAGACTTTCAGATAATTATGATTTAGTTTTACAGATTTAGGAATTCTTCTGAATCAGATTTGATGATCGTGATTTATGAGTTCTCTCATGATTTTTCGTTGCGGTTTTTGGTAGACATACTGAGTGACATTAATGTCACTCACGTGGTTTTGTTTTTGTATTTTTTGTTTCCAGATACAAATTAAGGAGTACAATCCATTCTTTGTGTACAGGAGCCACGTTGCTGCATAGTGAGGTTCTAGGTAGAGGTAAATAATTAAAATTTTCATTTTTAATCTTAGTTTTTATGATTAATTAGTTGATATAAATGCTTGAGTAGTATTGATACTAGTATGTAGCGTAGTTGGAGTGTTACACATATGAATGATAATTTGATCATTTCATGAAAAAATGCTACTTCATATGTTATTGTATCTAAACAAGATTACCTCATTGCAGATAAGTTCTCAAAGGAAGCAATTTAAAAAAACGTTAATTTTTTCAAATACATTGAAGAGAAAAAAGCATTACCAGATGCTACTACTAGTTTCTAACTTTCTGTTTTATTATCTAGTGTTCTATTCTATGTATACCTTTGTTGACATAGATTATTCTAGATTTTGGTATACACATCTTGTTGATATATTAATGTTGATTTTGATTATTGTAATTATACGTTAACTATTCAAAATATTTCCAACAAAGAATACTTCTCAAGACTCCACAAGTAAGATCCCTTCTTAAATGGAGATAAACAACCTTCCTGTACAGCGATAGCTTCCCTTTAACTTCTTATGTGTGAGAAATTTAAAAACAAATGAGAGATATAGAAGGAAGAGCAAGAGAGAATATAGATGAAAATGGGATGAACTAGTTATTACGTAGCTTTTTCTAGATGTAGGTATAAATCGATAGAAAGACCATAATATCCTTTTCTTTATCTTTAATAAAATATATATAAGAAAAAATATATAGATAAACATGAAATTTGTTTTTTTTGTAAACAGTAATTGATATATATTACACTCAAACACTTGACTATGATAAACCACCACTAAGTGATGTAATATATATGATGTCTGTGGAAGTCGAATTCCTGACCTCTCGTACAACTATAAAGAGACTTCACCACTAACCAAGTAACTGTAGACTATAAACATGAGATTTGTGAAACAAACGATTATCATATTTGTGTTTTTTTTACGAAGTCCCATACGTGTTTTGACATCTCCAACAATGATATGCTCGACGACACCCGTGAATAATCTGAATTCCTGAGCATCCACGTTTTCGCTTTGATGCTCGACCTGGCTGTGAAGACTACTGATTTGGGCGCTTCAATGTGTGCAAAAACTCCAATATGTGTAAAAAAAAAGGGAAAAAAAGAACGTATATAAGCACACAACACAAGGAATCGACCAACTGACATTTAAATCTGACAAGTCAAAACCCAAAACCCAACTCACCGAAACATCCTTGGGAATTCCTGCAAGATTCCTATGCTGAGTCTGCCGACAGATTGCTGTGCTGTTCATTGCATTAGTATCTTTCCTCTGCTGGACTTGAACATGTTCTGGCAAAGTCGTCAAAATCCAACAGCTGTGAGAAAGACACCATGGGAATGTGGGGCAAGGGAGAAAGACACAAGTGGTGGGAATTGAAGGCTCACCAACGGCCTTGTCTGCAATTCATGGCTGCTTCTGTGTACCACACAAGCGTCATTTTGGATTATAGTCAAGATTGAGATTGCATCTTATCCCAATCTGAAGATTTTACTTTGTGGCAAGTTGTGTCATGATGTATATCTTTGTGTAGTTTCCGTTGCCTTTGACATTGCTTCTCTTTCCTTTTTCCCTTCTTGTGTTGTGTATGTGGGTGGGTCTCAGGAATGTACCACATCATCAATGTAATGAAGGAGCAAGTGCGATAAAAGTGTTTTTTTAACATCTTCCCGGCACATAAAACCACATTGGATTCAATGGTATCTTTTAAAGAAAACATTGGATTCCATTGCAACAGCTTAGAAACGCAGACAAAGAGCTCAGTTTGTTTGCGTTTGTGGCTTTCTTGTCATTTTCTTTAAAACAAAAAAAAAATTAAAATACTTACATGAGTTTTTTCCCCCCCTCTTTAAACAAGATAATATTACTTGCATGAGTAATATTATCTCCATGTTATGTCATATATTTTGAAAAAAAATAGGACAAATAGTCTGCAAACAAACGGATCCAAAGATTTCATTCAAAAATGACTGTGCACTCACCTTTCAAAAAAAGAGAGATAAATTTACTGTGTACTCTACAAAAGGGTGTTATAAATTTACCGCAGAATAATTTATAATTTGCACATCCAGCAGTCCTTTTATAATTTATAATCTATAAGAACAATGTTTAAGGAAGTATATTTATTTCTGATATGCTAATTACCTAATGATTGGGGAACTGATAATAAAGGAACATGAATACACCAGCAGTCCTTTTTTTATCTGACATTTGATAAAATCCAGCTAATCATAACCAGTTATTGCCTTAGCTTCTCCATAAGGTTAAAGGATAAAGGATAGTTCTCAGTTGGACTGCTTTTAATGCAGAGAAAAACAAAAAAACAATTGCAGTCAATATGATCTGTGCATTGTTAGTATATTTATTTAGACCATCCTCATGCCAAAGGGAATCATGCTCTTTAATTAATTAATTAATTATTCGTCATAAAACTAAGTATAAGATGTATTTAGGTTCAACGCTGCGCCGCCCTGGCTTTGTTAGTCTATAATGACAATATTTTTCCCCACAGGAATTATTCTTTCCTCATACAAAAAAACAAAAGATGTCGGAGTCAAATGTATCAGAGCCGATCAACAAAATTATCTAAGAGACGTAGTTGATCAGAAGAAATGGAACTTTAATGTGCGTCAAGATCAGAGCGAGTTTTTTTTTTTTTGCTTTCCCGGACGCATCCAAAAATCTCGTCACGTCTTGGCAAACTAGCGGTTCATTTTTCGGTTCAATCAAAGCAACCCTGTTCGTGTCGATTCGCTTCCTTCCCTTTTTGTGTTGTTTTACGTGTAGGTTAATAAAAGTCAGACACTGCAAAAACTCACCATGTAAACCCGTGGTTGAGACGATTACATGGACGAGACTCTACATGTGTGCCTTGTGGATGTAGCATTAGTCAAGACGACATCAAACTCCCAACGAAATCTTGTGACACCCGCACACTCCCTGATCCTTGGCTAACGGTATATTATTATTATTATTTTTTTATTTGGTAGTTAACCGTATATACTATGTAAGATAGTATATGCTATCTACTGGTGATCCCCGTGGCGTCCATATTGTTAATCAATTAACCAAATCATTTTTGTTGTTGTTGTTGTTAAGATATACTTTTTCATAATCATGCCACCCATTAGTCAAACCATACATACCTTCCACTAATCCTCACCTGTAAACCAACTCCAACTACGACCACCCATCACCTACACCCTATAATTTACCCCATTCTAGTGCAAATCCCAAACGCCCCAACGTTCCTTTGCCCCGTCTCTGTGCGTGTGGGTCCCACTCCTAGCCCCGTCCATTCACTCTTCATCTGCCCCAGCGTGCGTCAAATACTTGGTTCTTTCCTCTCTCGATCGAGGAAACGGGTGTGGATCGAAACCCTAGAAAAGTTAGCAGAAGAAGGAGAACTAGGGAAAGATTTCGTGTCTCCGCCTCCAATCGATTGATCTGCCGCTGGTCTCGAGGCGACCTGTCGAGGTAGGGGAGGGCTTGGATTCGATTCGCCGGTGGTTGGGTTTTCGGGGCGTGCGTTTTTTATTTTGTTTTCGCTAATGCCGTGATGGTTTTTGCTGCCTTTCTTTCTGTTTCTGCAGGTGGTTGCGGGTTCCTCCCTCCGGCGGATGAAGGGTAGGGTTTGGTGATCAATTTTTTGTAGGTTGGTTTTTGCTGGTACAGGGGATGTCTGGACCTCTCGATCGGTTCGCCAGGCCCTGTGAGTTTCTTTTCTCCGGCTGGTTTTGCTCTGTGCCCTAATTGGACTTTTGATGTCTGAAATATTTTACTTTTGTGAGGGGATGATGTGCATTTTGTGATGAGGATTTGGGGATTTAGAGGGGAAAAATTTGCTGTTCTGGTTGAGATTCGGTGTGTTGATTAGCATGTTATTTACCTGGTTGTTTTTGGCGCTTTTTTTTTGCTGGGTTTGCTGAAATGCTAGGGTTTTTTTGGCCTTTTCTCTTGTTAGATTTGATGATTTTGGTCATTTTTTCACTTGATATGTTGTTGATGGAGTTGATTTCCTTGATTATTTTTGTGCCTTTGGTGAAAAGCGTAGTGTTTTGCTGTGTCTGATGACTTCCTTGATAGTATGTCTTCTATTCTCATGTTGATTCTGTGGGAAGGTGCAAGTTTTTAAGCTTTGTTTGTCTGGTTGCCTCGTGTTCAGTGTAACTTGGGTTATCTTAGCATTGTTGCCGTTTTGCTTTGATGATATAGATCACTGCACTGAAAACCTTCTTGTGTTCAAGTCTATCAACCATCCCTACGACAGTGATGAAGCCTTTTTCTTTAGAAACAAAATTGGTGAAGCTTTTGTTTAACCTTGGCCTCATGCCAGTTTTAGGATTTAATTTTAGTTGTTTAGTTTACTTTGCAATTGATGTTTAGGGCTGATCTTGTGCATTGTGCAGGTTTCGAAGGGTTCTCTGGCCACCATGATGAAAGAAAGGAGAGGAAATCCGATTTCGAAAATTCAGAAGATGAAAGGAGGACGAGAATTGGGAATTTGAAGAAGAAAGCAATAAATGCCTCCACAAAATTCAGGCATTCTCTAAGGAAAAAGAGCAGGAGGAAGGGTGGCAGTCAAGTCATTTCTGTCTCCATTGAAGATGTTAGAGACATCGAGGAGCTACAAGCTGTTGATGCATTTAGGCAGTCGCTGATTATGGACGAATTACTTCCTGCTAAACATGATGACTATCACATGATGCTAAGGTATCTATTTTTTCCACTCCATCTATTGATGCTTCTGTCTTACACAGAGTTCAATACAAATTGAATATCAATATTTTTAGCATTGTTAAATTACTCTATATTTGTAAAGTAGGCTTGCTGGTGGTAAATGTTATGTTGTAGTTTTGTTTCAGAAATTGTTTTCTACTTTCTGTTATCTGTAAGCTGTTAGTGTCATTCTTATGGTTTCTGAATGAATAGGTTTTTGAAGGCACGCAAGTTTGATGTTGATAAAGCAAAACACATGTGGTCAGAAATGCTTCAATGGAGGAAGGATTTTCACACAGATACTATCATAGAGGTGATTGAAATTTTATTTAATTAATAAAGTTACATGTAGTGGATATGATCATCTTAAAGAAACTTCGAAATTCATTAATACATGCTTGGTATTTATATGTTTTCAGTACACAATTTTAATAGTTTTTTTTCCCATTTTTGCTATTTTATAAGTTAAAGGATCATTTATTGAAAGCTAACATGACGAGAATAGTGATCACATTAGCATAGATGTGCATGACAGCGTACAAAATTCATTTGTAACAGGGTGATGATATCACCATTTGAAGTTAAAATCCGAAAGGATCATCTTACTTGGTTTGGTTTGGTCATGCTCGAACAAGACCTTTAGGTGCACTCATACGAAAGGGAAAACTAATTAATTTTAATGGAGTCTGAAGAGGTGAAGGAAGAACTAAAATTTCACTATTTGAAATAGTGATTTTCATCCATAATTTGATAAGGGAATTGAAACTGAATAGAAATAAATGGATATAATGGATTCATATTGTCGAGCCTGAACTGTGGAATATAAGACATGGTTGTTGTTGTCTTTTTTGCACATAAACCCTCTTTAAGTAAAATAATGATGCTACATGGAGTCTGGGCTGGCCTGCAGGTTGGGTTGGGCCAAGTCGGGCCTCCATTGGGAGGTCATGGGCCCAACACGACCCATGACCTGTTGGTGGGTCGGGTTGGTCCATTGGGCCTAAAGTTTATTTTTAAAATTATTTTTTTATTAATAAAAAATATTTTAAATACATAAAAATAAGAAAAAAATACAAAAGATATTTACATCATTTTTTTTATATTTCTTGTTTTTACAATTTTAAATCAATATTAATTCATTTGTGGAGTCTGTTCTACCTTTTGAAGCTGATCTCGCATCATCGTCTTCTTCTGATTTAGAATTCAATCTCAATCCTTGAAGAAGGTCAAACGCATCGTACCAATCTTTTAAGCAGAAGGAGGCTTCTACAGACTTCTCTGATAATCTACATCTTTTATCATTTAATACTTTTTTTCCAGTAGAAAATGCAGATTCCGACGCCACAGTTGACGTCAGAATTGTTAGTAAATCTTTTGCCATTTTTGCTACCATAGGAAACCTAGTAGCTGTAACAAACCACAACTTTAATATATCTAAGTTATCTATTTTTAAATCATTAAAAGCAATTGGGGATTCTAAATAATTATCTAATTCATTATTTGTACTTGATTTTATATATTTTTCCTTCTTTTTATTTAATTTATTCCATAAAGAACTACCACTACTATTACTTGTTTGTGTTCCTAAAAAACTAGATACTTGATCACTAGATGTTTCACCATAATTTCTAACATATTCTTCAAATAAATTATATAAAGTTGTTTTTATTTTATCATTAAATGAATCTATATACTTTTTTTTATTCATATTACTAAAAATATCATCTATAAGTATCATACAATTAACTAATTTATGTCTAGGATCCATAATTAAAGTTAAACATATCCATATTGGTGGCTCACTCTAATAATTATTATATTTAGTTTTCATTGATTTAATAATATCTACAAAAGCTGGAATATTCTTATATTGTTGATAAACATTTATAATATTAAATAAATTAATTAAAATTAAATACTTGCTGGATAAAATTGACCAAATAATTGTTTAGTTGCATTATAAAATATTTCTAAAAAATTATGAATTATGTTAGAATTTTGTCAATCTTCATCATTTAAAAAATCATTAGATTTTGCATTATAAAATCCTGTAATTATATGATTATAAGGTATACATGAATTTAACATATCATAAGTTGAATTCCATCTATGTTGAACATCTAATTTAAATTTCCTAGGTTTTAAACCATTTTGTGCACATACATGTCTAAATTCTTGATATCTTTTAACTGATGTTTCAATAAATAAAATAGTTTTTCTTAGATTTTTTATATAAAATTTAATGCATTGTATACCATCTTGTACAATTAAATTTAAGATGTGACAACAACACCTATAATGAAATAATTTACTATTTAATATTGGTTTTATATTTCTTCTTAATAATTCTATTGCAACATTATTATTAGATGCATTATCGAATGATATTGTATTTATTTTAAAAAATATAT
>JAMKQA010010135.1:0-37187 GCA_024699735.1 Posidonia australis | reverse complement strand
CTGCTACAAGGAGCGCGGTGACCCGAACAACTAGGCCCAAAGGCCCAGGCTCAGCCTACACCGGCTCAAAGCTCGGAACCACAATCTTTTCACAACACATTATTAGTGTTCCAAAACTCTTTCCAGTTTTCCAAAAACCATTTCCCATTTCATTCATTCTATTGCAGGACTCTATTCCTTGCAACACTCGACCCTCCACTGGGGTCCCAACTCAGGCCATCAAAGCCACAATAAAACCATAAATTGGGTCTCAAGCCCAAAAACCACACAAAACCATCTTTTAAAATCATTATAGGGTCAAAACCCTAAAACCACACCCAAATCCCACATGCCTCCATGTCATTACACGGGGCAAACACCAATCACATACATCCATCAAACCAAAACAACCACTTAACATCATTAAAAACCACTTTAAAACCTTAAAAGTCTAGGCAAAATCGGCATACCAAAATTTCAGTTCGGTATGCCGAAACGCCCTATTTCGGTCGACTGAAAGATTTCAGTCTTCCGAAGCCCCACATTTGGCCTAATCTGCTAGAATTTCGGCATACCGAATTTCTTCGGTATACCAAATTTTCGCAGACAAGCACACCCCCTGTTCCAGGAAGCGAAAAATCGCCCCAAGTAGGAGCCCCAACCGGACCCCCCAAACCAACACCATAAATTCTCATAAAAACATGGGGTGTAGACCCTCAAGTCTAATTCAAAACCCCTCAAACCAATCAAGATTTCATCAACCACATAGGAAGATATAAATTTGCAAAGGAATCATGCTCAGAAATAAACCTTAAAACATTTAACGTAAAAACTCCACAAAACTCCCAAAAATCCGCACAAACTAGCATGATCCTTACACAAATACATCATAAAACTCATTTCCAATCATATTATGATTTTCTACAATTTTTCATGCATTTAACACAATTTTCATGCATTAAAACCTACTGTTAACCCAAAAAACAGAACGGAAGGAGGAGAAGGATCGCGTACCTGTCTCAGGCCACAGGCGACCCTTACCACACTCCAGCAAGCCTCCACGAGCTCTGGCAGAACGCACGGATAGCTCACCACCTCCTCCCACTCGCGCGCCTCAGCTCCCTTTCTCCTCTTCCTTTCTTTTCTCACCGCACACCTCCTCTGCTCTGCCCACTGCCTCCCTCTCTTATCTCCACCACCATCCACATGGCGCCGGCCACCCATCCCATCGAACGAGATGAGGAGGCACGGGCCTCCGTCGCTGGTGGCACGGGTGGAAGAAGAGAAAGAAGAAGAAGACGAGATCAGTGGTGGAAGGGCGTGACTCGTGAGAGAAAGAAAGAAAAAGAGGAAGAAAAGAAAAGAGTAAAGAATGGCATGCAAATCGAGACAACTGTGCATCCTCAAACTGGGCTTCACATGGGTCCCAAATCATAGGCAAATGCATAGAAAGCTAACCACAACCACACACAGCCAAGAAACAACAGATTATCCATTAATAAACCATTAAACACAATATTACAAATAATACATGGTTTATAATGAAAATGGATAATCAGGCCCAGATGTTACAGATTCTCAGGAAACAATCAAATCAAAATGGCAGAGGAAGACATAGAAAAGACATCCTTCATTACCCCTTGGAGGGTCTTCTACTACAGAGTCATGCCATTTGGGCTCAAGTATGCCAACACTACTTATCAAAGGGTAATGACTGCACTGTTCCACGACCTCATGCATCAAGAGAACGAGAAACAAACATTTTGGCATGGTACCCTCACCTGTTGAATTAAGGAAGAATATCAAGGCGAAATTCCTTTAAGAGGGAAGGGATGTAATAATTGTGTTTAGATTATCCAAAATGAATGTAATTAAGTTATTGTAATCTAGATGATTAGTTTAATGATGAGATATTGGTGTTGAACCCTCTTTTAAGTAGCGTTATCTATGGTAATTCCCCTACTGTGTGGTATTTTAGACCCGTGCATGCCACATGTGTGTGTGTGGGACAGAGTGGGGCTGGATCAAGAATTGAGCCAACTCAACACAGTGCCACACAACCTCCGCCGCCCTTCACTGTGCTCGCCACAGTACTTTGCAGCCTTCCTCCATACTGCATCACCGATACGCTGGGATCTTCGACGATTGTCGTCAAGGAATGATGACACGGAGACGATAACCTTAAAATGGAGAAGAAGAGGAAGGCGAGGAAGGCAGTAGACCAAGAGAAAGAGAAGAGAAAGGGAGAGCCAGAGCGAGAGAACCACAGAGAGAGAGAGGAGCGGTTGTCGCTAGTGGAAGGGAAGATCATCAGAGACTAGAGAGCTTGGAGGGACGTCTGAGAAGGAGAGGAGGATCGCCTGGGGTGAAGGGATCGCCAGAATCACTTTGAGAGTATGTGTTCCCCTCCTCATTCCTCTTTTGTATTTTAAGCTTCAATCTTGAGATTATGCTATGAATTAGTATGAAAAGCATGAATATGAATAGGACTGAGTTGGATTATGGATGTATATTGATTGTATGATTTTTCCATGATTTTACAAGCATTAAGTAGAATTTTCGAGATTCACACTACAATGATGGAAAATCGGTTTTATGCCTTGTGATTTTTATATCTTGATATGCATGCTATAATTTTTGATAAAACTTGTTCCAAATAAAAGTAGACTAAGCATACTAGATTATGTGTTTTATGTAGGATTTGTGGTTCATCGAAAATGTATCCACTGGAGATCCCAATTCCAGCAAACGAGTAGCCAATGGGTAAGGCTCTGCCCCCAAAAAATGGAGATTTCGGTATGTCGAATAAGTTTGGTATACCGAAATCTTGTCAGATTAGCCCTAGATACTTGATTTCAGTAGACTGAAATCATTCAGTTGCCGAATCAAGAGATTTCAATAAACCAAAATAGTTCTGTCTATCAAATCAGGATATTTTGGAAGACCGTCTAGTTTTGATCTACCAAATCAAGGCTCAAAATTGTTTAACTAAGTTTTTCCCTAGTTAAATAATAATGCCTGATTTGTACGTTTTTGGCATGTTTACTTAATAGGAATCCCTTGAAATTTAAGCAAGAATTATAGAAACGCTATTTTAGAAAAGAACAGTTTTACAGAAAAGATTCCCATAATGGGAGAGATTTAGAATAATGATTTCAATAGAAGATGCATATTTTCATAATAAGATTTCTATAGTTGGCCTCGGTTTGTGACACTGGGTGCCTAAAGAAAGGTGTTGAATGGACCAGGTAAGATAACTTGTGAAATCAAACACCAAAAAAGAAAGGGGCGTTGAGAAATGCATCCCCGTGCACAAAGAAAACAGCAAGAGTCTATTGGCTTAGAGGAGAGCCTAAGAGTACGGCCTATTGGTCGAGGTAGACGGTGGAATGCCCAGTACAAGGACTTTCACTGTGGCAGCGTAGGAGGTTGAGGTTTGTGCCTCTCCCTCTGTTTGTAGCCAAGTCACCTCTGATCAAGGTGGCACCAGAAAAAAAAGAGTTTTCAAATTTGAGATTCAGAAATTAGATTTAAGCTAGAATCAAGCTGTGTTTTGACTTCTATATTTTAGCTAGATCAGAGTTTCAGGGCTAGTCCAACCAAAAATTGTGTTTTAGTCAGATTGAGATTTTGTTTTTAGGCTGGGGTCTAGTCCCAGAGTTGTTTTCCATAAATGCATTAAATTAGTGCATGAACAGAAAGAAAGATTTTAAAAGAGCATGATTTACTGAGTTTTTCCCCAAGAAGGATTTCCAGAATTTTAATAAGAGATTTATTCTGAGTTTTGGTTCCAGTGGGAATCCAGATTAGAAATTTTAGACAAATTTTCAGAAAAGTTTAAGGAAGCTTTGGAAAACCTAGAGTTTAGTTTATAAGTGTTTTCCATCGTATTTTCTTTGTGGGCGTGTACTAGGTGATTTAGAAGTTACGCATGTTTTTAGCATGTTTTGTTTTCAGGTGCTTAGTTGGAGTGCAATCTAGTCTGGTGTTCAGAGATAGGAGCCACTAGCCACACACACAGGTTCTGGGTAGTTTGTAGTTAAATTTCTTTTTATTTGTGCATTAATCCTAATAGAGTAGCTTAGATTCCATAGCACTCGGTTTAGGGGCATTACACAGGTCTACCTTGATACCCATTCCCAAGATGATGCAACTAAGAAACATAACGTCGCTGAACCAGAACTCACACTTAGAGAACTTAATATATAACTAATGCTACCTTAGCGTTTCCAACACTATCCTCAAGTGCACCTAGTGAGTTTCCACATCTAGGCAATAGACTAACACATTATCCACAAATACCACCACAAACTAATCGAGGTATGAGCTAAACACTCTATTCATGAGGTCCATAAATGTGATTAATGCATTTGTCAGTTCAAAAGGTATCACCAAGAACTCGTAATGACCATATCAAGTTCGAAATGCCATTTTATGGACGTCTAATTCCTAGATCCTCGAGTGGTGATAACTTGACCTCTAGTCGATCTTCAAAAGGGTTGAGGCTAATTATAGCTGGTCAAACAGATCATCCACTCAGGGGAAAGGATACTTGTTCTTCACTATTACCTAGTTCAACATTTGATAATCTATACATAATAGAAGTAAACCATTCTTCTTCTTAACAAACAAGATAGATGCATCCCAAGGTGACACACTTGGCTTGATAAATCTTTTGTCTAGCAACTCTTGCAACTATCTCTTGAGTTCTCGCAACTTTGCAGGTGTCATCCTACAAGGAGCCTTTGAAATAGGACCAGACTTTGACACTAGATCAATTAGAAACTCAATCTCCCTATGTAGTGGCACCCTAGGTAAATCCTCAAGAAAGACATCTAAGTATTCACAAACAACTTGCATTCCTAGAGTTAATGAGGACGAAACGCCCACCCTAGCTAGGTACCCCACACATCCTTTTGCTAGAGAGCAATAACCCTTTATTGTAGTGATCACAAACTTTGACTCACCTAGCCTCACTCCCTACATCAAGCACATGCCTTCTCCAACTCTACAAGCACTCTCTTCTTAGCACAATTGATTAATGTTGAATGTTGCATCAACCAAAACATGCCCAGTATGGCATTACACTCTTGCATGTCCATCGCTATTAGGTTAACATTAAAACTCATGCCACCCAACACAATGCCTACTGATTGTAGATACTTCTATGTCAAGCTGTGCTCCCTCAATAGAGTCACCAAGTATAGATGAAAAGTCAATCTAGTCAGCCTATCTCTAGTCTCTGCTTCAAAAAACTCAAAGATAACGGAGAATGAACTCCCTAAGTCAAAGAACACCCTAGCCATCTATAGACACCCTGATTTTGCAGTCACTTGACAACAGACTCCTCTGGAAAGATGCTCTGGCTGTGACCATCAAACCCAAAAGCAATAACTCCACCTAAACCCACTCAAGCCCATGTAAGCCCATTTAGGCCCACACAAGCCCACTCTAACCTAATCAAAGCCAATCAAAGCAAGAACCCATAATTAAAAATCAAAACTAAAATAAAACTCACTTAAATCATTAAAACTCAAATTAATTAAGTCAAAACACCTTATCAGAACCAAAATCAAGTAAAATCCACTTAAATCGTTAAAAAAACCCAAATTAATCAAGTAAAAATTTTTAATCCAAACCAAAACCAAATAAAATCCACTTAAATATTAAAAATTCAAATTAATTAAGCTAAAACATTTAATTAAAACCAAAATCAAATAAAATCTACTTAAACCATTTAAAATTCAAATTAATTAAATAAAAACCCTAATTAAAACCAAAACCAAGTAAAATACATTTAAACCATTCAAAACTCAAATTAATTAAGTAAAAACCATAATTAAAACCAAAATAAATAAAATCCAATTAAACAATTTAAAACTCAAATTAATTAAGTAAAAACCCTAATTAAAACCTAAATCAAGTAAAAACCAAAATCTTAATTAAATCCTTAATCAAATCAAGTAAAAACCAATTAAATCAAAATCTGAATTAAATCATTAATTAAATCAAGTAAAAAAATCAATTAACCAAATCCATTTAAACTTAAATATAATCCATTTAAAACTTAAAATAATAAAACCCAAAACCCTTAATTAAAACCATAAAAACCTAAAATAATAAAACCCAAAAACCCTAATTAAAATCACTTAATTAAACTATAAAACCCAAAACCTTAATTAAAATTACAAAAACTTAAAACTAAAACCGAAAACCATAATTAAAATCACAAAACCTTAAAACTAAAACCCAGAAAAACCTCCAAATCCCAAAAGCCCACTCACGCAGGCCCATTAACAACCCACCCACACCCATTCATTTCTTCAATCAAAAACTTAGCAAAAGCAAGAAAATAATTTCGGCGCCATCTCAAGCCATCTTCCCTGGCGACACTCGCAATCTTCGGTGCCCATCCCTCCTCCTGTGCGATCCCTGGCCAGCTCTCCTCCAATCGGGCTCGATCCAATGTCCCTCATCTACTGGAAAGGAGAATCGACGACGCCGGAAGAGCTCACAGGTATATAAAACACCTCACCATCGATTGTAACAGGGACGGCCGTTTTGAAACCCAAAGAACCACGGAGGAACCCTGTGAAACACTCGATTCAAAGCCTCCTCCTCCATACCCTTTTGCAACCCAAAGCCTCCGTAGCCACGGTCGCCAAAGCAATCGTGTCCAGAGAACGTCGTCGCCGGTAGGGGAGGGGACAGCCTGAGCATCCTTTAGGTAACTCCCTCCGCTCAAACTTGAAAATTTTTCCTTTAGTCCTATTGGGTCAGTCCGTGCCTTCTCAATTGAGATTTGTTGGGGATACACCCCCTGCACACCGTCTTCACCTTCTTCGGTGGTGGGTTCACCACCACCAGCGAGGCCTACGGCCTCTTGAGTTGGGAAGAGGGCCCTCGGGCCTCTTCTCCATTCTCCTCCTCCTCCCTGAGCCTCCATCGCTCAAGAGAGAACTCCCTGTCCAACAGTAGCCAGGAACGTCGCCGCTACTCTGTCGACCGACCCCCTTGCCATGGAATCCACTAAGGGTCCCTGACCGTTCCCGTTTCAAGCCATTGCCTCAGGAAGCTCTACCATGTCACCACGGAGCTCCCTACATCGCCTCACCATTGTCACAAGCCCCGGAACGTCACTCCCACCTCTACCACGTTTGTCGCTAGCACAAGAGGTGGGTGGAGCCACCTAGACGTCCCTGACCTTTGTTGACCCCTCCAGAGTGCCCACTGTGTTGCCCCGATGCTTCGCCACTCGCCGCCATGCCATCCCAGCAGCAGCAACGCCAGCAGCCACCTCGTCGTCGTCTTCCCCAGCGTCGACAGACCCCTTGCCGGAGCACGAGGTGGGGGGAACACCTCAGTCTTCTCTGGCCTTGCCTGTGACCTCAGGGTTACTCACCACACCTCCCTCAAGCTTTTCCAGCCATCGCTCGTGTCTCTCTGCCGCTGTGCCGTCGTCAGCGCCTTGCCGGACCCTTCACCGAAATTGAAGCACTGGTGATCTTCAAAGGGCAACAGTTTAGTCTAGGTCATTAGTTTTTTTAATCGTCTACATTTACGTCCTTATGTTACTACGTTTAGGTCCTAATTTTTTGTGTTTAAGCCCTTGTAGTTGTAAGTAAAGTATTTTTTTCTTTTGTTTTCTTATAAAATTTGCATATTGTCCCTTGAATGTTTTCTTTTTTTATGACAGCACAGTAATTTTTATTTCATCACATTTAAGCCCCTAAAATCATATTTTCCTTGCAATTAAGTCCTGAAAATTTGTATTGTGTCCCTGGAGCTTTTTAAAATGAATTTTCTTTGTGAAATTTACATTCAGAACCTTAAAAGATTTTGTAATTACACTGAACATCATAAAAACTTAATTTTCATTACATTTAGATCTTGAAATTTTGTATGTAAACCCTAAATTCATAAAATACAACTATTGAATGTAGGAAATTTGCATCCAAGCCCTTAGATTAGTTTTAAATTCATTGATTAGGGCTTTATTTGTTTTAACACACATTTTTGGTATTTTTCACTTTTTTGATCATATGTGTTTTTGTAATTTATCACTTGAATAACGTTTTCATCTAAGAATCATGTTTGCAATGTAAAATGATTTCTGATTTCACACTTTGGTCACATTTGCACATTCTATGTAAATTTTGCATATTAAACCCTAAACTTTCATGAAATTACTAAAAACAATTTTCACTCCTCTCACACCTTAATGCCACATTTTCTTTTAATTCATCATCTGAACATTAAAATAAATGTTTCTGAATACACTTCAATCATGCTTGTCATCCTTTTGTGGATTTTGCACTTTAGTCTATAAATTTCTTTAAATTGCAATATGTGATTTTTCAACATCCATTTCTCATCAAAACGAATTTTCACCTTAATTCATGTGATAATTTTCTATTCTTTGATTTTTGTCAAGTTTTTCCAGTGAATTTGCTGTTTCTTTGTGAATTTTGCACTTTAACCCCCACACATGTGATTTTCCATGTTTACATCATTTTCTTGTATTTAAAATCATGTCACCATCATGTTTTCTTGTAAATAACATTTTCCTGACATTTTGCATACATTAGACCATGCATCATGCACATGCACACATTTATCACTTTTGGCCATGTGAAATTACTTAATTACCCCATGCCATCAATTCATGCACATGCATGTTATTTGTGCATTAAGTCATGCATAATTCTTGTATAAATCACTCCTCAGTATTTTCTACACATTTAGGTACATTTTCATGCATTTTGCATAGTTTTTCATTACACTTGCACATTATTTCATTTTTTTTTAGTAATGCTTGCATTCCATTTGATTTTCCGTGGATTTTTCCTTAATTTGTTTTCGGATTCTTTCGCTTGACATTCGTTTTGATTCCCTTTACTCTGCATTTATGGATTTTGGTGATTTGATTTGGATTCCATCACTCGGGGCGTACATTAATCGCTTAAATGCCTACATTGCCCAGTTACAGATTATTTTCCTCATATTGATTTTCACGATATTTTCCATGATTCCGACGATTTAGGTTGATCCCATTTTTTATTCTTTTGATGTCAGTGTGGTTTCTAGGACCATTTTCTCCAAAAACGCTATCATTCCATGTGATTTTCTTGATATGTCACCATTTTGCCATTTTGCCTGGACTTCTTTGCAATTTTCCTTCTTTTTTTTCCCATGAAATTTTTCGTGATTTTGATGATTTGGGTTGATCCCATTTTTGATTCTGATAATTTTCTAATAAAACACCGTCGTTTCATGCGGTTTTCCTTGTCATTTCATGATTGTTATTCCATCATTTCGTGTGGATTTCTTCGCAATTTTCGCATACATCTTACACATCCATCTAGTCATGACTTGGCATTCATATTAGCATGATTTAGAGTACAATCTAGGCTTAGTAAGCATTCATTTACATTCATCCTTTAGAAAGCAAATTAGACTAGAAAGACCGAGTTTCTTGGGCGCACGGGGGTGTCTAACACTTTCCTCGTGTGTAACATGAATCCTTACCCTTTCTCTGGTTTGTAAACATTTAGCCTTTTCATGTGCATCATATGCAATCATCTTCGTTTGTAGTTTTCCTTGTCTTTTTCTTAAAAGACTAAGTGGCGACTCTGGTTTTTGTCTTATCTTACATTGTGCCTTCGCCTTCTGGCATGACTGTGGCCTCTTCCCTTGGTGCCCTCCACTCCTATTCCCGGGCAGGCATGGTCGAAACACCATCCGGTCCACTATCAAAAACGAGCCGAGGGATAACATGCACAATGACCACAAACAATAATTATCATTAATTATAGGTGCTAGATATTCATAATTACAATAAGAAGTTGGAGAGTTATATAATACAGTCAACTACTATTCCCTCTCTTCTACAACATCCCCAAAAGACCCAACATCTGGAGTGGCAATCATAAACACGCATCCTCAGGTTAGTTGTTGCGATGCATCCCTAGCTCTCTTCGAAGGGCGGTTTCTCTGTATGTGCCATGGCTTCCCATAATTGTAACACACTACATTAACCAGCTCTTGTTGTTGATGAGGACATTGTGCCACCAAATGCTCCAACTAGCCATAGAGGAAGCAAGCCCTTCTTACCTACGGACCACCACTATACCCTACCTAATTGAATACAGCACTACTCCTAGCAAAGCTGTGCTTTCCACTAAAGTGGGTGTTGACACACGCCTTCCACTTCTTTACTGAGCTTCCAGAGCTATCAGAGCTTAGGACCCTTGAGACAGAGAATCGTGGTGTAGACATCATAGCCTTCTCCCTTGGATGACTCTTTTGGTACCTCTTGTACTCATCCTCAAAGCGGGATGCCATGTCCACCACCTCCTACAATGTCTGGCACTAGCAAGCCATGACCTTCAACTGTAACCTTGGCTGCTAGCCTTTCAGCCCTCTTGGCTCTATGCTTCTCTAAGTCAAAGGTATGGGAAAATCGCTCTAGGCAAGCAAAAATAGCCTTATACACGACCACAGTCATGCCTCCCTACTGTAGACCTCTAAATTCCCTATCTAACCTTTCTCTCTTATGATTAGGGAAATACTTCTCATAAAAGGTATCTTGAAAGTCTTTCTAGGAAATCATCAGCAAGTCGAACTTCAGACATCACGTCACTCTCCACCATTGATCGGTGTCATGTCATGCTCTTCTAACCAGTAGGGAAAAAGCTAATCATACCCAATTCTCTTCTAGGCATGCTATGCTTTCTAGAATCTTCTCCACTCTCAGCAAGCAAACCTCACACTCCTTGGGCATGTCTCTTTCCTTGAAAGTCGAAGCATGTAGGCAGCTCAACTACTTCAGCCATGAGTCACCCTTAAACCCTTTAGAGCTACTCTTCCCAAAGGATTAAGCAATCCAACACAACATGCTCCACTGCTTTTCTTGCATTCCACATGACTTACCTTCTTTGGCAGCATCTAACCCTGAGGCAGGAGCCTTCTCTTTGCCCTTACCCCAACGTGGCATGTTTCAAGAAGCAAACAATAACTTACAAAAGAAGTCCTAAAGAGTCACTATATTGGATACCCTAAGTTAGTGTGCTTAGTGTATCTCTGAAACCAACTTTGTCATGACCACAATTGTAGCAATCCAAAAATCCTAATTAGTGAGTCAATATTCAAAATAAATGTAATGAATTAATTAAATAATTAAATTAAAACAACTACTAACTCTACTTAAACCTGTGTTGTGCAGCTAGGTTACTCCTATTATATGTACTAAACTAGACTACTATCTCATTACTTGCACCTATAAGACTGTAGACACCCCAATATGCATAGGCCAGAACTCTAATTAACAATCACCCCTCATTCTGACCAATAAATCTTAATCAAAACTCTAGATTTAGGTCAAATTGCAATTAAAACCCTAAGTTTAGGTCAAACTTCATTAAAACCCTAGATTTAGGTCAAATTGCAATTAATACCCTAATTTTAGGTCAAACATTAATCAAACTCTAAATTTAGGTCAAACATTGATCCAAACCATAA
Source organism: Posidonia australis (assembly GCA_024699735.1). Classification (NCBI taxonomy): domain Eukaryota; kingdom Viridiplantae; phylum Streptophyta; class Magnoliopsida; order Alismatales; family Posidoniaceae; genus Posidonia; species Posidonia australis. Next base: position 25,688 of record JAMKQA010010135.1, on the reverse strand, counting down.
ATTTATGTCAAACATCAATCCAAGCCCTAAACTTAGGTCAAATTTTAATTAAAACCCTAAACATAAATCAAATCAAAATCAAAACCCTAATTAGGTCAAACCCTAAAGTCAAACCTCAAACTAACTAATCCTAACAAATCTCCAGCAAAATAACTAATTCTAACTAATCTCCAGTAAATTAACTAACTCTAACTAATCCCCAAGAAGCCTAACTAACTCTAACTAAACACTAACAAACCTAACTAATCAAACTAATCCCTAACTAATCAAACTAACCCTAACTAATCTACAACTAACTAAGCCACTCCCTAACTACCTAACCACCTTCCCTCCAGCCCTAGCAACTGACCTGGCCTATAAATACCCCCTTTGTGCAAGGATAAAGTGGACTTTTGGGAGAAATTGAGATTTTTGAAATTTTTGAGAGAGTGAGGTGAGGAGAGCTCAAAGAGCCTTTCTACCTTCAATCTGAGCGATCAGAGGATCCCTGGAGGAGAGAGGAGTCTCATGGAGGGGTGGAGCATGAGTTTTTAGCTTTCTCCGGTGAGCTCCGGCCGTCTTCGGCGAGCTACCTCACTATCAGTCCAGGTACACGTCATTCTGAACTGATCGATTCCAGGAGGTCCAGAGGCTTCCTCTAGCTTGTTTGGTGCCCCAAGTCCCGTTGGAGTCGATTTCCGACAACATAGGTGGGGGTACTGGCTCGGGGCTCCTCCCTAGTCCCAGAGCTAAGGCTCAGTTCTCCCCTAGCATCCTCTTTCTTTTCCCCCTCTCCTGGCCTTGCTCCGACCGTTGAGGAGTGCACTGGAGAGAATTCGCCGGAATCAGCTCCGTCACCGTCGTCGGGGAAGACGACTGGTAGTGAAGCTCATTCAGACGCCTCCAGCCTCGTCGTGCCTCCCTGAGCACCAAGATTTGATCCTCCAATCTTTCTCGACTTCCAGAGCCTTCGGATACCTACTACGAGCCACAGAGGGCTACTGTGCCAGAAATCCCACGGCTGCCGTCGCCGAAGAAGAAACACCTTTGTTTGGATCGACTCGCCGCTCTAAGCCTCGCCGCAATGATCCAACCCCGCAGGAGCATCCCTCTGACCTCACTCGATCCTCCGGAGTCATCGAGAAACGCCCTCGATCACTGGATAGCTCCCACAGCCAAGCCCGTCGGAATGCTCAGACGACGACGGCTGGTGACGTCCGGGATGCACACAAAGGTTCGCTTCGAGCTCCTAGATGAGGGGAAAGCACGTACAACACCTCCTCAACCTTCCAGAAGCCTCCGATCGCAGCGCCGCCGCCTCGAACGCCTCCAGCCACTTCTGGAACGTTGTCGAAGTAGCCCCGACGGCGAGTGAGGTCGAAGGGACGTTTCAAACATCGAGCATCGCATCTACTCCGTCAGATGTCTGCCTCTCCTCCCCTTCTTGCTTCCCAATGGGTCTGATCTAAAATCAGACCCTGGGAAGGTCAGTTTTTTTTCTTCTTGATGGGCGTCAGCGGCGGAGCTCTATCGCCGGCGTCGTCGTTTTCTTTTTTAATAAAAAACATTTATTTTAATGAAATTCAAAGTTTAACTTTCTTATTGCATTTAGGTCCTTTTTGCATTACAACTAGGTCCTTTTATTACATATAGGTCCTTCAATCATTTTTCATAAATTGTTTGAATAAAGGTTTAACTGAAAATATTACATGTCTTACACTGAACATTTAAAATAATATTTTCGAAGTTTAAAACTTTGGCAAAAGCCCTCTAGTGTTCATAAAATGTATTTTGTTTCAAACATATTGCATGTAGGACCCTGGACCTTTTTGTAATCTTGCTAACAGTTTATTTTTACTAAGAAAATTGCATATAAGCCCTTACACTTCTCAAAATGTTTCAGAATGCTCATTTTTGATGGTTTATTTACATTTAAGCCCCTGCATTCTTCTGAAACTCTCTCAAAAGTTATTTTTGATGGTTAAATTGCACTTTAGCCCTCATATTTCTCTAAAACTTTTCTGGAGGCTTATTTTTACTGGGAAAATTGCTTCTTTGCCCCCTAAACTTCATCAAAAATTTCCTGAATGCCTTGTTTTGCTGGGCATTTTGCAGTTTAACCACTATACTTTATCAAAATTACTCTGATTGCCTGTTTTCAGGGTAAAATGACCATTTCGCCCCTGAAACTTCTTGGATCATTTTTGAAACATTTTTTTTGCATTTTTTACCCTGATTTTATGCAGAATTGATTTAAATGCATGCTTTAGTGGTAAAACTACATTCTGGCCCTAGAGAACTTCGTTTTGACTAGGATGCACATTTGACCCCAAAATTCTTCATACTTGCATAGAATGTGTTTTCCTATACATTTTTGATAACTTGGGCTTCAGAACTTAAGTTTTCCTCGGAATTTGGGCTTTTTGCACAAAATCCCCTGGATTTTTCATATTTGCATTCACACTTGCACTTTGCATGACTTTTCACATCTTTTTGCATAGATTTTCTCATCTTTCCTTCCCGGCTTTGCGTACGTTTTCCTAGCTTGATTCTGACTTAGTTTTCTCCCTGTTTTTCGGATTTTCCCTGGTTTTCCATGGTTTTGACTTGTTTTGGTTTTCCATCGCCCGAGGGCGTACAGTAAAAGGCTTACAAAGCCGACATTGTCCCAAAATGAGGATTATTTTCTCCTTTTTGATTTTCTCGGATTTATCCCCAATTTTCGCTGTTTTACGAGACGCTTTCCGAGAATTTCACGATTTTCACGATTTTCCTCATCGCCCAAGGGCGTACAGCAAAGCGGCATTAACAATGCCTACATTTGACCCTCGGATTAACTTTTTCCCTTGATTCCTTTTCTTTGCTTTGATTTGGCAAGTTTTCAGTCACTTTTATACATGAGCATATAGAATAAGCAAGCATACATTTAGTAGACCATTGACAATAGGAAACCAAGAATGACCGAGTTTTCTCAGGCGCATGGGGGTGCCTAACCCCTTCCCCATGAGGAACCAGAATCCGTACCATTTCTCTGGCCCGCATTCATTTTGCATTGTCCATTAGGCACGGAGCATGCATCTTACCTGCATCTGGTTTATTTCTTGATTTTCTTGTGTGTTTGGTTTTCCTCGTCTTTCCATTAAAAGACTAGGTGGCGACTCCTTTCCTTATCCTTTTTGTCTACTCTTAGTGTTTCTGGGTCTTATCTCTTCCTCTGGATTCACCATCTTCGCTGTGACCATATCGGATCTCCTCGTGTGTTTCCATGCACACCAGGTAGGAGGAGAGCCGCGCAAGGGTTCCACCGGCATGGTCATAGGAACTGGCGACTCCACTAAGGATAACCAGATTATAGCTTTCATTCTGGTTTCCCTACTTGTCTTTGGTCTATTTACATTATGCTTGTATGTTTGTACATGTAACCATGCCGACGGGGGTGGCCACAAATGGGTGATATTTGCACCAAAAGCGGCAAAGCCACGGCAAAAAGAAAAGGAGAAATGCAAAATTATGGAAGACGAGGAAAACAATAAACACATGAAAAATCATGCAAACAAATAAAAAAGGGGGCTGCGCAAACCAGAAATGCGGGTAAGGATCCCTGTTACGTACGAGGAAGGTGTTAGGCACCCTCGCACGCCCGATAAATAGGTCTTCTAATGATTTCTCTTTTGCTTATGAAATATTGGCTTTTCATCCTTTTGCTGTACGCCCGAGGGCGATATGCCATGCTATGCAAATGCTTGTGGTGTCTAGATTATAGGTGTATGATGTGTAGGGGCGTGTCCTAATGCTCAGAAATATCGCTCGTGTGCCGAGCCAAGAGTTGATGCAAGAATATTGCATAATAAGATCAAAGATCTAATATCTTGAGCGATTTATCATCCGTGCTTACTATATGCCTAAATGCAAGCTAAAATGCAAGAAAACTGCTGAGAACAAATCTGTGGCTTCCTAATGCATCAAGGAAGAAAATCAGTGGAAAACCCAAAGGCGAATCGGGTCGAGAAAGCAAGAAAAACACATAAGAAACATACTGTGTGCTACTGGAAACAGGCCACTGCGCCTGTTTGGTGCGCCAGACTTGTGCGTCAGTCTGGAGCGCCACCTATGTGCATCTAGGTGGGCCAGTCATGTATGCAGAGGCAAAAATAGAAAGCCATGTGAAGCAAAACATCAAAGGATGCACTCTGGAAAAGCATGCAGCAGAACTCATTCTGGAGAAACTCGGAAAACATGCCTTAAAAAGATGCAAATGCAATGCAATGACCTTGAACTCAAGGGCTATAAGCCTCACACAAGATCTCATCTATCTGAACTAGATGCAGAAAGCAATGATTCAGCCAAGCCTCTAGATCATGGACTGATACACATGATTCTCACAAGGGAGTAAGGTGCAATCAGCCTACCAGATTCAGCCTGGAGCTAAATAACAAAACAGAGAAAATACATGGAAAACAGTCTGATCAAAAGCTGAAAACATGCAGGTGGCATCTTGGCAAACCAGAGAATCAATCATAAAGAAATAAGCTCAAAACTGTGTGATAAAGCCATGCAAGTATGGTGCTAAATGCAAGTGCACTGATCTCTAACCAGTCTGGTGCGCCTGCTGAGTGCGCCAGACTGGTGCGCGGGTTAGGTGCGACTGGGAAGTGCGCTCCAGGGAGTCTGGATCAGACTATAGCCTGATCCAAAACCCACCCAGCAGAGATACAAGGAGGATTCATGCAAGTGCTAAAGGATCTATGCTATGATAAAAACTGGAAAACATGCTGTGAGTGCATAGGGTCAAGAATCATCGTGAAAACAAAGCATTTGAAACCAAAGCAAGTTGGTGGGTTCATGCATGAAAACGTGTGAAACACTTAAGAACAAGCATGATCTAGATAAAACGAATCAAAGCATGTATAGATGATGATCAAATGCGCATGCTTCTACGTGCAAGGGCATACATGGTGCATGGCAAAATATTATGTGCAAGGAAACAATAGCTCATGAGTATTACATGCTAGAAATGCAAACATAGATTAACATGGAGATTATTGGCATAGAATGCGAGCATGTTATTATGAAAACCTCATAAACATGGAACAAAACAGATCATACGTAAAGTTTAAGCATGTTTCATCAAGTTCTGAAATGATATATAGAAAATAAAAAGGAGGTAGAAAGCCTACCTCATGAAGTGTTCCTTCTTTGCAATATCAGAGATAAGAATATCCTCGTTGCTTTGGAAGGCTCTAGAACGCAAGGGGGTGCTCCAGGGAATGAAAATAAGCTGCTGGAGTGGTGGAGAGACTCGTGCAGAGGTCGGGCTTTAGAGCAGAAAGTGGCTGGCTGCAAGGTGTCTGATCAAGATTTTCGTCTCTAGAAAGTGGTCCCCTCATGGTTGCCTATGGACCTCTATTTATAGGGATCTCCTCAAGGCTAACTCATGGAATGAGGAGAGCCTCGCAAACGAAGAGCCTGGTAGATTCCAAGGCATATTCGCTGCTGGAGGTAACAGCCAAGGAAGATGGAAAGCCAGTAGCCGCAGCCTGCGCAGCGTTGTGCGCTAGGGATGTGCGCTGGCTAATTGCGCCACCAATGTGTGCTAGGGAAGTGCGCTAGGTTGGTGTGCCAGGTTGGTGTGCTAGGTTGGTGTGCTAGGTTGGTGCTCTTCCCTATTGGTCTGGTTTCTAAATTGGGCTGCAGGCTTGCTACGGGTTTAGGGTTGGTTCAAGGATCAGCCACATCCAAAGCAACAATTGGAGTCTTATCAATGAGCTACCTCAAAATCGGGGTGTCTACAGTACATATTTGATTGAACATACCTTTTTCACTTTCTTTACACTATTGCTATGCCACTGCACATGCACATGATCTGATTCATGCTTGGTTTGTCGATGCTTGCTTTTTATTCACTTACTTGAGCACAACACAAGCACATGCCATGTTTACGCCTTTTGTTTGATTTTCGGATGCCATAATTGTGTGTTTTTTCCCTTCTTTTTTGAGTTTGCCATGATTAGAAGAGTAGAGACTTGTTTGCCTCCCTATCTGGTTAAAATGAAACACACAAATTCAGATGAACAATTAAATAAGGTGTAACTAGACACAAATGCTCACAAATCCCTCTTGTTAAAACACACAAACTCAGACGAACAATTAAATAAGGCGTAACCAGAGACAAATGCTCACAATCCCCTCTGGTTTAATAAAATGCAAGTAAAAGACACAAAAGCATATCGCATGAATGATCATTCTAGAATGCATGCATCTTCTCCTCTCGGTCTACCCACAGTTTGCAAAGGACAATTCTAGCAACCCGTTCTATAGCTTTGGCGTAGAGCGTGTTGTTAGTTTGTCCCCCCTTGTCCGAGGTCGTGTCGGTGCTAGTAGAGGGTACAACTCCTTGCTACTGCAGGAGACAAGGCCACCAACTCACCACTCGTTCACTGCCTGCGCTTTTGCCAGGATTTAGAATGGGGACCTTACTATCTGACCAGAGTCAAAACCTAAACCCATGAGTGTGTCCCATGTGTTTAGCTCCATATGGGACATGCATGCTGAGAGAGTGCACTTTAGGACATTCATCTGCATTGTGTGTCATGGCATGCAATCGTAATAACTCGCATTTGTCTTTGCGTCGTTGTCCAGGTTATGATGCATGTTTCCCTTGCCTGTTTTCTCAGGTACTTTGTTGCGAGGTCCTCAGCCAGGAGCTCGGGTGTCTCCATCGCAAGCGGCCTCCCGTGGTTGTATTCTCTTGTCTTTTCTGAGCTATTGGTCACTTTTTGATTGTAGTTCTTCTTAGAGCTCATGCGTTTGTTCTTTTCCGCAGCTCCTTTTATTTCGCTTGTGGTAGCCATGGCTTCGCAAACACGCAAGCCTCTGGTTATTGTTCTGTAGAAAGTGCCTCACTCGGATCCTTCTTCTCTCACTTTGACTACTTCATCCCTCTGTGCGTCCCGATCTGGGAATCATGGAGGATCCTTATCTCCTCTTCCGGAACAATGGCGAACACGAGTCGGTCTAGGGTCTGTCACTGATTCAACTGCGGTGACTACCACGCAGGTCCCAGAAGTTCTGTCAACTGCACCCTATTCCTCGGGCCCTCCTGTTTCAGGAGTTCAAGGAGTTATGGATTCATTTACTTTAGGGGCCTTTCCTGTCGCTTGTGCCTTCTGACCTATCTTTTGGTAGGTCTTCGGCCGCGCAGGCTCAGTACTTGAGGGCTTTGGCCCGAGGGTTCGAGCACATGGCCCATTCTCTTGATCATGTAGAGTGTCCTCCTTTTTTGACCTCCGAGGTTCCAGCACAAACCACTATAGCATTGCAGGCTCACCCCACTTCATTATCGCCCATACCATTACCTGAGCGTCACACCGCTCCGACGATGAGGGCGTTATCACTGCTTCCTGCACCACAATTGCATTGGTCACAGCATGCATCATAGTCACCTAGGAGTCAGCCCATTAGTTGCACGAGGGTACAGCATTTCCCGAGTCCGTCACCCGGAGCTGTCCCAGGGCCGTAGTTGTTGCTCTCGCGCTCAACACCACACACAACACAGCATATCCAGAATTTACCTCAACATCAGGATCAGGTTCCAACACGTAGGTCGTCACCGCACACTAGGCGCACACCTCCCACTATCGAGCCAGTGCATCTCGTCGCATCGGCTCAACAAGGACAGCAACCTACGGAGAAACGAGGCCATCGTGTTGAAAGTGACTATAATCTACTGGGCGAGTCGCTGAGCGCTATTTTTCCTTAGGTTTTGTCGCTTTTGAGACTCCCTGATCCACGTCCCCCGCCGACTCCACTCCCTCGGTGGTACGATGCGAGCGTATACTGTGATTATCATCGAGCCCTCGGGCATTCGATTAATAAATGCTTCACTCTGCGGGATGTCATACAGACTATGATCAACTGTGGGACTATCATTGTTACCGCACGAGGCATATCACTTGCACCCATATCTTTATGATCACCAGCATCTAGTTCAGTACGCATTACATATCCACATGTCACCATTGAACCGACATGTCGTGATATGCCAGTTCAGCAAGGACAGCAACAATGGCAGGGGCGGCCTCGCCATAAGGAAAGAGGCCTCACCCCACTCGGGGAGTCGCTGAGTGACATCTTTCCTAAAGTTGCGCCATTCCTGCGACTACCGAAGATTCGCCTGCCACTGAACCCGCTTCCTCAGTGGTATAAGGCAAACTTGTTTTGCAAATACCATCGCTTATGTGGACATTCGATAAATGGGTGTCACACTCTCCAGAATGCTGTCCAGAATTTGATTGACAATGGGAGCATTGTCGTCAACACACAGGAGGCAGCCTACACACTCACTTGCACACACACTTGCACGCACACGTGCACACCCTAGAATAGCCGACCTTACCGTGTCAGGGCCTGCAAGCTCCGAGGATACTGGAACTTCAGGGGTTTTCCCCTTTCTCCCAGTTTTTCCCGGGGAATCCATCGGGCTTCTTCTTTTTTCCCTAGCTTGTACTCACCTTGCTTCTATCTGGCAGCACATGTGTATGTTGCTCTTATTCTTCTTCCCCATTTGCCTAGTTTATCCTTCTTTCTTTTCTCAGTTCTATTCGGCACCACTCATATGCGCCACTCTTGTTCTTGTTCCTCTGTGGGGGAGGGGGGGCAACCTAAAGTTTGCCAGTTTGCCATGCGTTGATCTAACCCAGCACATGCAAATACCCTGGATCAAGTGGGAGATAGCCGACACAGCTGATGTCAATTTCAACAGGGATAAAATGTTAAGGCCATTAGAAGATTCAGCATTCACAGTGACAGTCTCGGTTCTAATAAAGCTTTTGATGGCCTCGGATACACTACCTTGATTCCAATTTCCAGTGGCACTGCAAGGAGTTATCATAGACCCCAATGGCATCGGCAAAACAACAACAACGAGGACTGGAGATGTATCCTTTCCTGTGTTTCCTTTGTTTTCTTTTTGCATTACTACATATCAAAACATAAAAAAGAAGAAGATAAATATAGAAAAGCACAAAAGATAAAAAGAAAGAAAGGAAAAAACATAAAACAGCATAAAAACATCTAGAACAATTAGGAGGGTAGTTTGCTTGTCAATAACATTTTGCCCGATGATGAAAAATGGGAAAAGCTTGTCAAGGTCAGAGTGGATTATCCCTCCTTTGTTGTCATTACTTAGATAGCCAAGTTAGCAAGGGAACCACCGAACATTTAAGCCAGACGAAGTGTCCAAGCTCCACAAGGATCCTACACCTCCAAGAGGGAGATAAATGTTAGGGGTGACTGAGAGTGTGAGCCAGAAAAGAAAACAAACATTTGCAAGGGTGTAAAAGAATAGAGAAGACAGAAGGTGAAGACAGAAGTCAGCCCAAGAGTGAGAGGCGTGCGTTATAGCGCTACCCTTACCATACCTTAGAGAGGAGTTGGAGTACGCGCTCAGTAAAATCACACCTTTGAGGAACTGACCCACCCTCTTGCAATAATGACCTCCTGGATAGATTGGGCGCTTATTACCTCCAAGATAAGGTTAGAGTGAAGCTGCACGTCAATGAGGAAAAAAAAAGAAAAGGCGATGATATCGAAAAGGAAAAAGCAAGTGCAGGACCTTAAAGAGTTTGGCATGGAGCCAGGTCCACCGCAATACCTTATAGTGAATCCAAGTGCCACCATTACTCAGTGAGAGCCACCTAACAACTTGTAAGTCTTTGTAGTGGCAATTGAGTCGAAGGTGTCATCCTCCTCTATCAGGCATACAGCTTTCCAGCCTAACTAAGGGCAAACCAACAACTGAACTAAACAAGCAAACGATCCTGATAATGAACTCGTTGAACAAGCAGGACAGTAATTGCAGATAACAAGCAACTGAAATCACAAGGCATGCATCAAACAAAGATTCACTCTTGCATAACTAAATTGCTCATGAATAATAAAGCCCACAACCGTAATAATAATCATCATAGCCTTGCTTGGATCAATCTTTTTGTTTGCAAGCTCGGTGTCAAGTACTTCTAGTTTAGGACATTTCAGCTCCTCAGTAATCAAAGTACATATATAGTAAGGTTACCAGCTAATGTATGAGCTACATGGAGCTATAAAATCGACGATGTGACAACAATTCCTCCACAATATTACTAGCATGGTAGACATTATTTGTGGAAGGCCTGAGGACAACACAGTCGAATACATGTCTATAGCCAGAGCACAATGATATAACAAGTGGCGGAACAGAGAATAGCAAGTCTAAGACATACTACGATGTCTCACATTACTTCCAGCCATCCGAGCATAGCTCAGAACAGTGGATGAGTATACATGCCTCCACTCAAGGAACGAAGGTGTCTCTGGCCTCAATCAAAATCAGCTGCAGCCGCTTTAGTGATTCAAGGGATCATTCACCCTTACGCTAGAGGCATGTCAGCTGCCTTCTAGCTGGACTCACATAATCTGATTCATCAAGGGCAAGACAGTTGTTCTCTGATCAGAACCTACATGTCAAATGATTAGCGGAGACGACAGCATGGTTCTGAATCCAACGCTACAATCCAGAATTTGGCAAATACAATCAGATGAATATCCTACAGAATCCCGGCCAAATACAGAGCCATCAAAACACCACAGGTGAATAGAATACACCCCAAACATACCAGTCTGAGGCAGACTACAACCTCAATCAAAGGCCTCTATCAAGTCACCCTGATTCCTTCAATCTCCCAAGTACAGTACAGGAAAGCGGTTGGTTGCACATATTCTCAGTCACTTGATGAATGGTCACTTGCTTCAGGTAGTGACGGTCTCAAGTACTCTAGTGGCCGAAGGAGCGTCTGTAATTACATACTAGCTTCCAAAACCTCATACACTCAAGTGATATCCAGCTAGTCCAATACCAGGGGCATGTCAGCTGCTCTTTGGTCAAAATTCATATACAAAGGGCCAGCTACAGTGGAATCGAACCAGAGTCCAATACCAGGGGCATGTCAGCTGTTCTTTGGTCAAAATTCATATACAAAGGGCCAGCTACAATGAAATTGAACTAGAGTCTTTGACCAGGGGCATGTCAGCTGCCCTTTGGTCAAAGGTCACATACAAAAGATCAGTTAGTAAAATAGAACCAAAATCTTTGACCAGGGGCATGTCAGCTGCGTTTCGGTCGAAAGTCACAAACAGAACACCAACTTACAGTGTAACTGAGCCAAAATTTTCAACCAGGGGCATGTCAGCTGCTCTTTGGTCAAAAGTCATGGATATGGCATCCACTCACTATGTAACTGAACTAGAGCCCTCGACCAGGGGCATGTAAGCTGCTTTGTGAAGAGAAGGACTATTTTGAGAGTGCATGCAGGGCAATACGCTATTTCAATTGACATCCCTACAATGGCGACGATCCAGGGTGCACTGATACTTAAATAAGATCCCCTTGGCAAATCCTTTTGGCTAAACAGTCGGTTAGGACCCCTACATCCTTGTCTCCCTAGTTCACGTCTGGAAAGACGGAGTTCAAAGACAATCTCCCTGGCTTCACTCCAAGGTGGGTGAAACCATTCTCCCTCTGGTTGGTAAGTCCAAAACTTACCACTCTCCCTAAGGCAGGTAAGTTCAAATCTTACCATTCTCTTCTTTGATCAGTAAGTCCGAAACTTACCAGTTGTACTTTCTAGTCGATAAGTCTGAAACTTATCATTCTCCCTTCTGGTCGATAAGTCTGAAACTTATCATAATCCCCACTGGTCGATAAGTCCGAAACTTGTCATTGTCCCTTCTGGCCGATAAGTCCGAAACTTACCATTGTCCCTTCTAGTCGATAAGTCCGAAACTTATCATTGTCCCCTCTGGTCGATAAGTCTGAAACTTATCATTCTCACTTCTGGTCGATAATTCTTAACTTATCATTCTCCCTTCTGGTCGATAAGTCTGAAACTTATCATTGTCCCCACTGGTCGATAAGATCGAAACTTATCATTCTCCCTTCTGGTCGATAAGTCCGAAACTTATCATTGTCCCTTTGGTCGATAAGTCCAAAACTTATCATTGTCCCTTCTGGTTGATAAGTCTGAAACTTATCATTGTCCTTTTTAGTTGATAAGTTCGAAACTTATCATTTTTTCCCTTTTGGTCGGTAAGTCCGAAACTTACCAATTATTCCCTTCTTGGTCGGTAGGTCCGAAGCCTACCTGGCCCCATTTGGTCCTCACTCGAAGAGTGTGGTATCAATGGTGCCCCCCTTGTTTGTTTTGGGTGCCACTCAGAAGGAATGGAATCAGAGCAAACTATGTTTCCCCCTTTGGGCTGGTAGCCCAAACTACCCGGATGACTTCTGTGATTAGTCGCTTCTCGGTCGGCAAGCACCGTGAGTCTTGTCTGGCGCTTTTCTCGGCAAGTGTGATAATTAGTCATGTCTCCTAGGAGCTGATTGGTCGTCAACTTGTCAGTTTCTTAGTCTTTTGTGTTTGTTCCTCTATTTGGCTTTGGTTTTGGCGACGGGATCTTCGGTGCGATCATCGATTGGTGGCTGGTTGCCATTAGTTGACTCCTTGTGGCTTCGTGCAGGGTGATTCCGAGCGATGATCCTCACTCTCTCAATCTCTCTTCCTTGCAATAAGGGGAGGGGTGTCTATGTCAACCCTGAGCTTCGGTCTTTGTTCTATCCGTCCTCCGACCTCGCCCAGGAAAGGGCATCTATAGACACCCCAATATGCATAGGCCAGAACTCTAATTAACAATCACCCCTCACTCTGACCATTAAATCTTAATCAAAACCCTAGATTTAGGTCTAATTGCAATTAAAACCCTAAGTTTAGGTCAAACTTCATTAAAACTCTAGATTTAGGTTGCAATTAAAACCCTAAACAAAAATCAAATCAAAATCAAAACACTAATTAGGTCAAACCCTAAAGTCAAACCTCAAACTAACTAATCCTAACTAATCTCCAGCAAAATAACTAATTCTAACTGTAGACACCCCAATTTTCTGATTTTGCAGAATAGAAATGTGGTGGCTGAGCTCTAACCCTCATTTAGGCCCATTTACTTCATGGAAGCCCACTTGGGCCCATGAAGGCCCACATAGGCCCATTAAGCCCAAATTGAGCCCAAAGCCCATAAAGGTCTACAATAAACAATTTATCTCTTTCTCTTCAACCCAACATTTTATTTCATCCATACCATATCCATTAAATCATTCTTCATTTAATCTTTTTTTTACCAAAAATCAGACAAACCACCTCACTGAACCCATTGCTTTTCTTCACCAATCTCTCACGAATCAGCCATTGAGATCGTTCCTCCACGCTGAATTCATCAAATTGGCTCGAGCACCATCAATCCTACACAAATCAGAGCATCTCCAGCCATCAGATCAGTCATCGCCGAAGGAGCTCAGATCGTCGTTCATCTTCTCTGTGAGCAAGGGAGTAGACCGGAGCGCGTGGGGGGACAGTCGTTCGCTGTCTGCTGAACTGTCGTAATGGCGGTCGGAGTTCGTTACCCAATCTGTTAGGTGTTGCGCGCCTAGTTGAAGGACTCTGTTGGGTTTCCGACTGCCTATATAAGGAGGAGAAGAGCCAGGTTTGAGAGACAGATAGACCTTTAGAGCACACGAGAATTGAGAATTGAGAGTGAGAAGGAGAGGAGCAGAGCAAGAGACCATCGCGGAGAGGAGCAGCCGCCGCTTCTAGAGCACCGGCGAGACATCTCCGACCAGGTACACACTAACCTCCTCCCAACTGTTGGAATTTTGTTCCTCTAGCCTTCTTCTCTCTTTCTGGAGTGTTTCCAAGGGATGCAGAGTGATCCCTTGGCCTACAGCGCTCCGTCGTGCCCCGCCGTCGCCATAACTCCAGCGACTGAGGGGGGGCACAATCCAGAGAGACTTCCGGACCCCTGAGCCCTCTCTCCTCCTCCTCTGGCCTCTCTAGTGCTCCTCTGCCATCCACATTGCCGCTCTGCCGCTCCCAGCAGCCCGCACAATGCCCACCGGAATAACACGCTGATCCCGCCGTCGTCGGAGAAGACGACGGGATCCAGAGCAGTCGTGCCAGCCTTCAGCCCCTCGCATGCCTCCGATGCTTCAGAAACCCTCTGTCATGTCCCGCGAGGCCTCTGGAGCCACCAGGATCGGGCCACAAGCCTTAGATCACTCCAGCAGCATCGTCCGCCGGAGGAGGCCACGACGGCAATGGGCAGACAACCTCCTCGCTCCACCAGCCTCCGCACCGCTCCAGAGTAAGCCCCGAAGCATCCTGCAACCACCAGAAGCCTTGGGCTGCCGCTCCTCAGCCTCCGAAGGTCCCCTTCTTCCCCAGCGCCATCGCCGGAGTCCCGCGGCGGCGGAGGAGGTGGGGAGGCCGTTCCCACCGATGGATCCCCGATCGGAGCCTCTGGATCTTCTTCTTTTCCTCCTCTCTAGCTTTTTGTGGCCTCTGATCTTAGATCGGGCTTTGGGATGCTCTAGATGAGCGTCCCCGACGGTCGCCGACAGCGAAGCTCCGTCATCGACGCCGTCATCTTCTTTTTTTAATTAAATAAAAACATAAAACATTTAGTTTAACAGAATTCAAAACTTTTAATTCTTTTTACATTTTAGTCCTTCTGGAATTACTTTTAGGTCCTTTTCTTACATTTAAGTCCTTTCATCATTTTTCTTAAATATTTCAAATAAAGTTTTAACTGAAAATATTACATGTTTTACCCTGAACATTTAAAATAATGTTTTCTGAGTTTAAAACTTTAATAAAAGCCCTCCAGAGTTTTTTGAATATATTTTGTTTCAGACAAATTGCATAGAAGACCCTGGATTTCCTTGGAACCTTTCTGACAGTTCATTTTTGCTGTGGAAATTGCATATCAGCCCTTACGCTTCTCAAAATGTTTCTGAAAGCTCATTTTTGATAATTTATTTGCATGTAAGCCCCTGCATTCTTCTGAAACTCGCTGGAAAGTTATTTTTGTTGGTTAAATTGTACTTTAGCCCTCATGATTCTCTGAAACTTTTCTAGATGCATGTTTTTGCTAGTTAATTTGCATTTAAACCCCTGGACTTCGCAGAAACTTTCAAGAATGTACATTTCTTTGGTTTATTTGCATTTAAACCCCTAGACTTTTTTTGAAAACTTTTCTAAAGCATGTTTTGTCAGGGTAAATTGCATTTTAACCCTCAGATTTTACTGAAATTCTTCTGGATGCTTTTTTTTCTGCTGGGCAATTTGCATTTTAGCCCCTGTACTTCATTGATTTTACTCTGATTGCCTGTTTTCAAGGGTAAAATGACCATTTTACCCCTGAAACTTCCTGGATCATTTCTGAGACATTTTTCTTGCATTTTTACCCTGATTTTATGCTGAATTGTTTTAAATGCATGCTTTAGTGGTAATATTACATTAAGACCCCTAGAGAACTTCATTCTGACTAGGAATACACATTTGGCCCTAGATTTCTTCATAATTGCATAGAATGTGTTTTCCTAAGTATTTTCGATGATTTTGGCTTCTGAACTTCAGTTTTCGTCGGAATTTGGGCTTCTTGCACAAAACCCCCTAGACTTCTCATATTTGCATTCACACTTGCATTTTGCATGACTTTTCACATCTTTTTGTACAGATTTTCCTATCATTTCTTCCCAGTTTTGCGTATGTTTTCCTAGCTTGATTCCAGCTTGGTTTTCTCCCCATTTTTAGGATTTTCCTCAGTTTTCTGTGGTTTTCACTTGTTTTGGTTTTCCATCGCCCGAGGGTGTACAGTAAAAGGCTTGTCAAAGCTGACATGGTCTCAAAATGAAGATTATTTTTCCCCTTTTTGATTTTCTCGGATTTATCCCAATTTCTGCTATTTTAGGAGACGCTTTCCGAGAATTTCTCGATTTTCACGATTTTCCTCATCGCCCAAGGGCGTACAGTAAAGCAGCATTCTCAATGCCTACATTTAACCCTCGGATTAACTTTTTCTCTTGATTCCTTTTCTTTTCTTTGATTTGGCATGTTTTCAGTCATCTTTCATACATGAGCATATAGAATAAGCAAGCATACATTTAGCAGACCATTGATAGTAGGAAACCTAGAACGACCGAGTTTTCTCGGGTGCGTGGGGGTGCCTAACCCCTTCCCCATGCGTAACCATAATTCTTACCCTTTCTCTGACCCGCATTCACTTGTGCATTATCCATTAGGCACAGAGCACACACATACATTCTGCATGTTGTTTGCTTCCTAGTTTTTCTGGGTTTTTTTTGTTTTCCTCGTCTTTCCATTAAAGGACTAGGTGGCGACTCCTTTCCTTATCCTTTTTTTCTTCCCTTGGTGTTTTCGGGTCTCTTCTTCTTCCGGATTCACCATTTTCACCGTGACCGTATCGGATCTCCTCATATGTTTCCGCACACTGAGTAGCAAGAGAGCCGTGCCAGGGTTCCACTGGCATGGTCACACTACAAATCTCCAGTAAATTAACTAACTCCAACTAATCCCCAAGAAGCCTAACTAACTCTAACTAAACACCAACAAACCTAACTAATCCCTAACTAATCAAACTAACCCTAACTAATCTACAACTAACTAAGCCACTCCCTAACTACCTAACCACCTTCCCTCCAGCCCTAGCAACTGACCTGGCCTATAAATACCCCCCTTATGCAAGGAGGAAGTGGACTTTTGGGAGAAATTGAGATTTTTGAGAGAGTGAGGTGAGGAGAGCTCAAAGAGCCTTTCTACCATCAATCTGAGCGATCAGAGGATCCCTGGAGGAGAGAGGAGTCTCGTGGAGGGGTGGAGCATGAGTTTTCAGCTTTCTCCGGCGAGCTTCAGCGGTCTCTGGAGAGCTACCTCACAGTCAGTCCAGGTACACGCCATTCTGAACTGAATTGTTGTTAGAAAGCACTCCTAGGACTCCCACCTTGCTTCCTGGATCGATTCCAGGAGGTCCAGAGGCTTCCTCTGGCTTGTTTAGTGCCCCAAGTCCCGCTGGAGTCGATTTCCAGCGACCTAGGTGGGGGTACTGGCTCGGGGCTCCTCCCTGGTCCCAGAGTTGAGGTTCAGTTCTCCCCTTGCATCCTTTTTCTTTTCCCCCTCTCCTGGCCTTGCTCCGACCACTGAGGAGTGCCCTAGAGAGAATTCACCGGAATCAGCTCTGTCACCATCGCCAGGGAAGACGACTGGTAGTGAAGCCCGTTCAGACGCCTCCAGCCTCGTCGTGCCTCCCTAAGCACCAAATTTTGATCCTCCGGTCTTTCTCGAGCCTCTAGAGCCTTCAGAGACCTACTACGAGCCACAGAGGGCTACTGTGCCGGAAATCCCACGGCTGCCGTCGCCGAAGAAGAAACACCTCTGTTTGGATCGACTCGTCGCTCCGAACCTCGCCGCGATGATCCAACCCCGCAAGAGCATCCCTCTGACCTCACACGATCCTCCAGAGTCATCAAGAAACACCCTTGATCACTGGATAGCTCCCACAGCCAAGCCCGCCGGAACGCTCAGACGACGACGGCCGGTGACGTCCGGGATGCACACAAAGGTTCGCTCCGAGCTCCTGGATGAAGGGAAAGCACCTACGACACCTCCTCAACCTTCCAGAAGCCTCCGATCGCAGCGCCGCCGCCTCGAACGCCTCCAGCCACTTCTGGAACGTTGTCGAAGTAGCCCCGACGGCGAGTGAGGTCGAAGGGACGTTTCAAACATCGAGCATCGCATCTACTCCGTCAGATGTCTGCCTCTCCACCCCTTCTTGCTTCCCAATGGGTCTGATCTAAAATCAGACCCCGGGAAGGTCTGTTTTTTTCCTTCTTGATGGGCGGCCAGGGTAGAGCTCCGTCGCTGGCGTCGTCGTTTCCTTTTTTAGTAAAAAACATAAATAAAAGACATTTATTTTAATGAAATTCAAAGTTTAACATTCTTCTTGCATTTAGGTCCTTTTTGCATTACAACTAGGTCCTTTTATTACATATAGGTCCTTCAATCATTTTTCATAAATTGTTTGAATAAAGTTTTAATTGAAAATATTACATATCTTACCTTGAACATTTAAAATAATATTTTCTAAGTTTAAAACTTTGGCAAAAGCCCTCTAGAGTTCATAAAATGTATTTTGTTTTAGACATATTGCATGTAGGACCTTAGACCTTTTTGTAATCTTTCTGACAGTTTATTTTTACTGCGAAAATTGCATATAAGCCCTTACACTTCTCAAAATGTTTCAGAATGCTCATTTTTGATGGTTTATTTACATTTAAGCCCCTGCATTCTTCTAAAACTCTCTAGAAAGTTATTTTTGATGGTTAAATTGCACTTTTGTCCTTATATTTCTCTGAAATTTTTCTAGAGGCTTATTTTTACTAGGAAAATTGCTTCTTTGCCCCCTGAACTTCACTAGAAATTTCCTGAATGCCTTGTTTTACTAGGCATTTTGCAGTTTAACCCCTATACTTTATCAAAATTACTCTGATTGCCTATTTTCAAGGGTGAAATGACCATTTCACCCCTGAAACTTCCTGGATCATTTCTGAGACATTTTTCTTGCATTTTTTACCCTGATTTTATGCAGAATTGATTTAAAGTCATGCTTTAGTGGTAAAACTACATTCTAGCCCTAGAGAACTTCGTTTTGACTATGATGCACATTTGACCCCAAAATTCTTCATACCTGCATAGAATGTGTTTTCCTATACATTTTTGATAACTTGGGCTTCAGAACTTAAGTTTTCCTTGGAATTTGGGCTTTTTGCACAAAACCCCCTGGATTTCTCATATTTGCATTCACACTTGCACTTTGCATGACTTTTCACATCTTTTTGCACAGATTTTCTCGACGTTCCTTCCCGGCTTTGCGTACGTTTTCCTAGCTTGATTTTGGCTTAGTTTTTGCCCTATTTTTCCGATTTTCCGTGGTTTTGACTTGTTTTGGTTTTCTATCACCCGAGGGCTTACAGTAAAAGACTTACAAAGCTGACATTGTCCCGAAATGAGGATTATTTTCCCCTTTTTGATTTTCTCGGATTTATCCCCAATTTTCGTTGTTTTACGAGATGCTTTCCGAGAATTTCACGATTTTCCTCATCGCCCAAGGGCGTACAGCAAAGCGGCATTAACAATGCCTACATTTGACCCTTGGATTAACTTTTTCCCTTGATTCCTTTTCTTTGCTTTGATTTGGCATGTTTTCAATCACTTTCATACATGAGCATATAGAATAAGCAAGCATACATTTAGCAGACCATTGACAGTAGGAAACCTAAAAAGACTGAGTTTTCTCGAGCGCATGTGGGTGCCTAACCCCTTCCCCATGCGTAACCAGAATCCTTACCCTTTCTCTGGCCTGCATTCATTTTGCATTGTCCATTAGGCACGAAGCATGCATCTTACCTGCATCTGGTTTATTTCTTGATTTTCTTGTGTGTTTGGTTTTCCTTGTCTTTCCATTAAAAGACTAGGTGGCGACTCCTTTCCTTATCCTTTTTGTCTACCCTTGATGTTTCTGGGTCTTATCTCTTCCTCTGGATTCACCATCTTCGCTGTGACCATATCGGATCTCCTCATGTGTTTCCATGCACACCGGGTAGGAGGAGAGCCGCACAAGGGTTCCACCGGCATGGTCACGAAGACAAATCATTAAAACACACGAGTGACATCTAATAGTCACTCAGTACATACCTGCCATCTGGTAAAAACACAAACCAAAACTAGAGTTGTCAAAACTCAACTCCCAGGCCACTCGATTGCCTCTAGTGGCAGCATCGAACCACATAGCTACAAAACCATAACCACAAACCACATCCTCTAACAAAACAAGCATAAACATCTCTAAATATGCTTTCAACCCATTTTTCTCGTTTTCAAGCCAAAACACATGCATTTTTTTAAAATCTCCTTATGTACTTTTGAAATGGCCACTCTTTCCCAGATCAAGTCCAAAACCACACATATACACACTTAATCCAAAAAATCCTATTGTATCACTTGAACCCAAGTGACTGACACTAGCCTACCATGGTAAAGTTACTTTGTCTAGGAGCTCCCTGTTGTGGACACATACTCTAAGAACCCTCAAAAGTCTAAGTAGGACAACGCAGGGTCTACTCTCTCGTTTTTCTTGGAACTATTGCACTCAACCACCTAGAGATCTTTTTCACCTTCTGGTCTCGTCAATATAACTCTCTAGACCTCAGTCTAAGTAGATAGCTCTCGACCAACCAAAGGCATCTCTCGTCATTAAAGGGTCAACCAAACGCTTTAGCCTATTGGTCCTTAATCTCATCCTTGGTCTTTTGGTTCTTAGATCCTCACTCAAGGCCTCTCAGTCTACTCTACAACCACAAAAACTGCATAGACCTCTTGAAGTCTTTGTTCCCCAAAACCACAGAAAACAATTGAACCTCAACCTAAGTAAATAGCTAGCGATCAATTAAAGATATCAACCATCCCTGGAAGGTCGGCTAAGAGTTTTTGTCTCTTGGTCCCTCAAACCAAGAAAAACCATTTTTTCAAAACTTTGAAAATATTATGCATTTCATTCCATTTCTTTTGGAAAACCATTTTAGAAACCTATTCAAAATACCTCCAAAAAACACCTCGACGCCAACTACAAGCACTGCCATAGGGCAATCATGTGGCTCACCCATGTTGGTCCCTCTCACCCTCAATACAGAAGCTACAATAGCAGAGAGCCATGTTGTACATTTCGCCCAAGTCCAAAAATCCAAAAACCATACAAATCATACACAACACTAGAAAAACCAAAATCCAAGGAAAATTCAACATAAATATGGAGAAACATAATCAAACCATACATCCATATAAACCATCACAAATGGGTTTTCATATGAACCCAACACACAATGACCATTTGCCACCAACACTGGATTCCCACCTAGAATCTCAAGGTACAATTACAATAAATAGACATTATATTAACTGAGTAGGGAGATCTTTGAGAATGGTGTGTACCTTTTATTGATGTGCGATCCTCACGTTTGCATCGCAACAACAATAGTAGCATGCCCTCCTCCCACTGAAGTCCTATCCCTCGATGCATAGCAGCCGCAACCACAACGTAGCAACCCTCAGCAACAACGGTAATAGCACTCAACAGCGGCGATGGCAACTAGTGCAGTGACAACACAACATGTGGTAGTAACACCCACGATGCCCTCCACCTTCGAATTCATGCTGCACAACTCGATCTCTCCCAAGCCGTCTCTCTTAAACTCTCCGTCTCTCCCTCTTTCTAGATTCTCCTTCTCAATCTCTTTCTCTTTTCTCATGGTGGTGTGGGTGTGCCTTCAATGCCACCATCTTCTCCCTTACTAAAGGCCTTACATGCAAGTCCCAACACAAAGGAGTCACGAGTGACTATCTCGATGCAAAGGAGTCACAAGGTGGTACTATTGCGTAACTGTGCTTGTCCATCTCGGTTCCATGCATTCACGAGACATAATACGCCAAGGCACAATCCTGGCACAATATACCAAGGGAAATCACAATACTACATACTAAAGCAAATCCAAGAGCATTATATGCCAAATAAGGAACTAAAAGAGGGAGTCATACACAAAAATCCACTTTGATTACCCAAGAGAATATTACATTTAAAGGTAATCAAATACCAATTCACCTAACCAAGTTTACAACTTGATCATCAAAAATACAATCGAGTGGGAACGAAGTCTCAAAACAATAATGTATAACATCTAACGTTCTGGCTTAAAAAATAAGTCTAGAACCCACACCTGAAATCGAAGCCTGGCACCCACACCTGGTACCTATGTTGGTCCCACAAAAGCCACAAGTGTTACATGGGGAAAGGTATTCTACCAATCCTTTATTGAGTGACTAGAATGTCATTGCATATTTGTCTTGATGTTCTAGAATTAGTTTTGCTTGTCTTGGGTAGATGGTGGTAATTGTTATATTATTTTTGTTCTTCATGTTCGTATTTTGATAAGCCTCAAAAATTTTATGAGATGATGAGTTATCTATTAGGAAGATCTAAAATAATAATTTTTTTAACAAATATGTGATAAGGTTATTAAAGTAGTTGGAGATAAGATGCTAATTGCTGTGGATATTTGACGGATAAAAAGTAAACATGATCTCACCAAATTTTATAGAACCATTGTTGTGCACACTGATTTCTATGAACGGTGGCCTTAACGAGTATTTTTTTACTTGGTTATGATTTTTTTTGAAAGTTTACTACAAAACTTTGGTCGAGTTGGAGACCATTAAGGTAGAGGATGGCTTTCAAGCTTCGCTAAAATCTCGTCATGAGAATGTTTGTCCACTAATATCATATTTGGTTGTTTGTAATCAAGGAATGTTATATAATCCAATTACATTCTTTCCTTGATTACAACATTTACTTTGTCAAATTACGTATCATAATTGGATCACCTCCGAAATCCAATTACCTTACTTAAGCGTAATTTAATTATATCAAAATTGGTAATAATCTAATTATGAAGTTCTTCATAATTGACGAAATCAACAACGTTAAAATACAATGACATCGTTGTCACCACTAGACTTGTTTCGACTATCACAGGAGTCAATCTAATTACCATCACTATAAAATCAAATGACCACTAAGACAAGTCTTGTAATCGTCAGAATTACCCCAACGACTACCAAAAGAAGTCCGATCATCATCGGAATTCTTCCAATGATTGTTGGGACAAGTCATGCCACTACTAGAAGTGCTTCGATAATCACCAAAGTAACTTTGACTAGTCATCGAAATTACTCTAATGATAGTTAGAGTAGCTCTATTTACTACCGAAATAACTGGGACGATCGTTGGAGCTTCGACTACCATCATAATAATTTTTGTGATCACCAAAGTTACTCCAAACATGATCAAAAGAACTCTAGCAATCATTGAAGCATCTCTAATTATCATCAGAGTACCTTGGACGATTACTAGAGAAACTCCGACCATTGTCGAAATAATTCTGGTGATCACTGGGGCAATTCTGGCCATCATTGAAATCACTTTGATAATCTCCTAAGTTATTCCTACAATGGTTGATGTCATTCTAGTAATGTAATGACTCCCAAGTCACTACCACTAAACCTAGCTATAAATTTCCATTTAATTATTTGTTTTATCTTTATTATTAACTAACAATTACACTAATAATGCAGCTAAGGCTAAGTACTCTCAACAATAAAATAAAACCACTAAACAACAGAAATAAAACTAAATTAACACTCACCTAGATCCTTGATGTGTGGTAGTGTGTCTCCTCCTATATGCACTAACAAGCAACAACTACTATCCTGCACCTACCAAAACACACAAAACAAAGCACACATGAGTAACCACTCAATGGTCATCCAGCACGAACCCCACCTACAACTCGGCATTCTATAACGAGGACAACCAAACACAGGCATCACACTCGGATGTTGCCAAGTCAAAAGAGCAATCTACCGTCGCCCAACACACAATGACTGGCATCCTTCTTGGATGCTGCAATACCAAACCAGGCAGTCTACCACTACCCGATAGGTCACAAAACCACAAAATCATGCCTTTAAAACCATTCTTTTCTTTTCCCTTTCAAAACCACATGTGTGCACTTTTAAAACCTTTTATGCATGCCCAAGAAGGCTACTCTCGCCATCCCAAGCCCCAAAACACACCAAAGCACAATTACAGAAACTTTACTCTACACAACAAGGTCCCCTCAGGACCCAAGCACAACACCAAGCCACGAAACCTCTACTCCCAAACCACGAAGCCACCGCTCCCAAAACACTATGCCTCAATATGCTCCAAAGCCATGGCCTCCTCTAGGCCCAGAGCCTGATTTCCTAAACCAAGACTCCACATAAACAGAAGTACAAACAGTGTGCCGAACTGCCCTACACCAAGCAAACAACACTAGTCACAAGCAGTCCACTTAGGAGTGACCACAAAGTCTGCATTGCCACGACATGCCACCCTATGCAAAAGTCGCGTTATCCCGTGATTCTCCTACCTAGAGAGCCCTTAACAAAGCCAATCCCTCCTGGGAAGGCGGTCTTGTCTCTCAGGACGCTACCAGAGGCACGTGTCCCACCCGCATTGGCCACCACAGGGTACGCCTCCTCACGACACTCTCCACACAGTACTCACGAAGGAGTCTCATACCTCCACACCCAACAACACCCGAGCTTCAATGCTTATAGCGACAACAAGAGTATCATAGCTCCCCGTCATACCACAAAACACCTCAACTCGCGGACCACAACCCTAGCCTCGAATCAACAATCAAAGAGTGTCATATCTCCATGACCCAACGAACATCAGCCGTAGGTATCTAGGCTTCCAACGTAAACAGAAAGCACTAAAAAACTCTTTCTAAAACCATTTTCAAATCTGTACTTTTCTCTTTCCAAAACTCTCTTTTAGAAAACCTTTTCAAAACTATTAAATATCCTTTAAAACTCAAGAAACACTGTGCTCAATAGCAGCACGGAAACCAATGGTCGAGAAACTACAAACCAAAACACAGCCTTGACAGCTCTCCTGTCAGGTCTAGGCAAAAACACCTTGGGAGCTGTGACCATGCCGGTGGAACCCCTGGGCACGGTTCACCAAACCTACTCCGGTGTGTGGGAACACACTAGGAGGTCCGATACAGTCACGGCGAAAATGGTGAATCCGGAGTAAGAGACAAGACTCAGAAACACCAAAGGGAAGACAAAAAGGATAAGGAAAGGAGTCGCCACCTAGTCTTTTAATGGAAAGACGAGGAAAACAAAAAAAAAACACAAAAAAGGCAGAAAGTAAACAAGATGCAAAGGCATGTGTGATCCGTGCCTAATGGATAATGCAAGATGAATGCGGGCGAGAGAAAGGGTAAGGATTCTGGTTACGCATGGGGAAGAGGTTAGCTACCCCCATGCGCCCGAGAAAACTTAGTCTTTCTAGGCTTCCTACTGTCAATGGTCTACTAAATGTGTGCTTGCTTATTCTATATGCTCATGCATGAAGGTGACTGAAAACATGCCAAATCAAGGAGAAGTGAAATCAAAGGAAAAAGTTAATCCGAGGGTCGAATGTAGGCATTGTTAATGCCGCTTTACTGTACGCCCTGGGGTGATGGAAAACCAAAACAAGTGAAAACTGCGAGAAAACCGGAGAAAAGTCAGAAAATGAGGAGAAGACTAAGCTCGAAACATAGCTAGAAAGCGTGCACCGAGCAAGGAAGAAAAGACGAGAAAAAACCGTGCAAAAAGATGTGAAAAGTATGCAAAATGTAAGTGTGGGTGCAAATCTAAAGAATGCAGGGGGTTTTATGCAAAAAGCCCAAATCCGAGGAAAATCGGAGTCCGAAAGCCCAAATTAGCGAAAACACATTCCATGCATGAATGAAGAAATCTGGGGTCAAATATGCTCTCTAGTGTAAAATGAAGTTCTCTAAGGGCTAAAATGCAATTTACCCACTAATGCATGCATGCACATCAATTCAGCATAAAATCAGGATAAATATGCTATAAAATGTCTCAGATATGATTCAGGAAGTTTCAGGGGCAAAACGGTTATTTTACCCTTGAAAACAGGCAATCAGAACAATATCAAAGAAGTTCAGGGGCTAAACTGCAAATAACCCAGCAAACAAAGCATTCCAGGATGTTCTGAAGAAAATCAGGGGCAAAAATGTAATTTCACTGAGATTAAAACATGCAGAAGAAATTCAGTGAAAAAGGAGGGTTAAAATGCAATTTACCCAAGAAAATATG
>JAMKQA010010134.1:0-26645 GCA_024699735.1 Posidonia australis | reverse complement strand
GTCCCTCCTTCTGCTTCCTTTCCTCGGTTGAGGCATGTTAGGTTAAAGGAGAAAATCATGGATAATAATGTTAAAATCATGCAAAAATAGGGAAATTGTTGAGAATGTGATGAATGGCATGTTCATGTTGATGTCTTGTTGATCCATGAGTATTTTGTGGGGTTTTTGTAGATGTTCATGTTGCATGCTACAGTGATTGTATTCGAGCTTGATGCCTTTGTGATTTTTGATAGAACAGCATGCTTAACGGTTTTATGATCGGATTGAGCGGTTTTGAAGTAGACTTGGAGGTCTACACCCCATGTTTTATTGGTAATTTTCGTGATATTTTTGATGGGTCCGCTCCTTACTCCCACTTTGGGGAGAAGAAACGACGGAGGTCGGGGAGATTTCTGCAATCGTAGAAATTCGGTATGCCGAACTGGGTTCGGTATGCCGAAATGCTCCCAGGTGGTTCCCTGGACCACTGATTCGGACGACCGAAGCATTTCGGTTGATCGAATCAAGGGGTTTCGAACGACCAGATGATTTCGGTCGACTGGATGATTTCGGTCGACCGTTCTAGCGGGGGACTGGTTTATCTGACAGGGATTCGGTATACCAAAATATTTCGGTCGACCGAATCAGGGATTTTCGGTCGACCAGGACCCAATTCAGTATCCCGAATCAGGAGCTTGAGCCAATTTGGAAAATGTTTAGAAAAATGTTGATAAATATGGATAAAGACATGATAAATGTATGAAATGCATGGAAATGACTTGTAAGATGACGCATGCAAATAAGTTGTTTTTAATTATATTTTCCATGAGATATTGAAACATGGCTTATGTGTATGAATGTGGACCCATGTGAGGGGTGATTGCTTGGTACAATGACCATGAAAGAATGTGTGGGCTTAAAGACCACAGGTAATAATATGATGCATAATGCATGTGATTTATAAAGAGTTTTATGAATGAAAAATGGTTTTGATAAATGTTTTGAAAAGAGAAATTACATGTGATTTTAAAGAGATTAATGGGAATTGTAGGAACCACAATGAAACCAGGACTTGCCGACGAGGTAGTGAGACCTCTAGAGATGTCGGGATGTGTCCTTGGTTGTGGTTGCCGAGTTTGCGGTCCGGTGTAGGAGCTTCGAGACTGTGGTGGTGCTGTAGGACCTGGGGTACGAGAGACCCAGACTACCCTCAGTGCTGGTGCTGGACGGGTCTGGGGTTAGAGTCCCCCGGTGCTCGGGCACCAGGGTGTCCCTAAGACGTACTTCGTGCTTGTACCAGTGAGGGTACATTTTGAGGCTGCGGCCAGGGCAGTTGAACTCCAGCGCGGGGTGGTTCACCACGACACTGCAGTGTGGGTGTGGTGACATGGAATCCTCACCAGCTACTTGTGGCCAAGTCGATCACCTGTGGCCAAGGTGATGCGACCAGTTTTGGAATGGAAAGTGTGGATTTGTGTGTGGACTAGTTCCTAGCCCGGATTTGTGATAAGTTGTGCTAATGGTTTTAAATGATGTTTTGGGCTAGGAAACTTGATGAAATGATTTACTTCTCCTGTGTTGAATATAAAGGTTTATGAACGAGCATGAGGTTTTGAAAGAAAAGAAAAGAAAGTTTGAAATGCCATTGTTTTTCCAAGTTTTTCTAATCGAATATGTGGTTTTGACAATGGTAGTTTTCTGGCAATATTTTTCGTGGGCTTTAGCGCTGTTTTCTAATCGAGCATGAGGCACATACTGGGTGAAATTCCTGTCACTCACGCGTGTTTTCTTTGTCCCCTTTGTTTCAGGTGCTCAGGTGTAGGAGCAGTCTACCCTGGTGCATCTTTTCGAGCCACGTTTGCTACACACAAGTCTGGGTGATTAGCTTTATTTATTTTATTCTGTCATTTAGATTCTTTTAGCTGCTCTTGGGTAGTTCTTGTACTGTTGTGTAGCACTGGGGTATTACATTAGGGAAGCTCCTTAGCCACTCGCCGTGAACCATCTAACCTCCCTGACCCATCCTTAGACACTATGACCATCGTTTAGGCACCTCGTCGGCACTCTTGCAGCCAACTCTTGAAGAGACACACGACAAATACAAGTACATTTCCATCCTTTCTTACTTAAAATATCGTTCTCCCACTTCGATTACTCCTTCTCATCGTTTCCCCCCTTGTTTTGGCTTATGATTTGCCGCCCCCAACTTCTCCGCTGTCGACATACGACGAGCGTCAGGGTGAGGCCTCTGGCCCTTAAGCACTTGGCCATAGCCGTCCCATTTCTTTCACGACTATGGAAGAAGAGGAGAAAGAAAAGAAGTTGAGCTCGACGACGACGGAAGAAGAGGAGCGTAAGGCGACAAGCTCCAAGACGATGTTTTCTCAATCTCAGCAGGTGGACTTGGTAAAGTGGTGGAAGTCTCGAAAAGGTCGACTAGGGCAGCAACGCGAGGAGGAATAAAAGAACCTTCATCTGTGATGGGTAGGTTGTCAAATTTCTGTTAGATTTTGCATGCCGAATGATGTTGTTGTTAATCATTTCTGATGGGTAGGGTTTTTGTTAATCCTCATGATGTTGTTGTTTGGATTGGTTTTCAGTTAGATTTCATATGGTAATACCGAATTGATTTTGGAACTTTACTTGATTTTGCATTTCAAAGCATGTAACCCTAACTCAATTATTAGGGTTTAGGGTTCGAAGCATGTAACCCTCACTTGTTGTTAATAATTGTTTTTTATTTATTCTTACAAAATCCTGCTTTTAGGTAACATTTAAATCCTTTATTAATTATTGTCAATAAGACTGCTTGGTAGGAGCAGGGAAGATCAAAACAAGAATAATCACAGGAATAAAAGTCAATCACCATGTAATATTACAAGAGCTGATGAATAATATTTACATATTCACAAGAATAAAAGTCAAGTTTCAGAGTAGATGGTTTCACAAGAATAAAATTATGTTTATATCCTATTAAATCAGCTATTATGATTCATGTTGCTCACACTAGATCGACATGGTTCTAAATCTTGACAGTCATTTTTTGCAAATTAAGGGAATGGATTGCAATTTTCTATATGATTGCAATTTTCTATTTGTTTGCAGATAATACTTCAAAAAGAAATGTAGTAGAAGAAGATTCTATTTATTGTCAATGTGGTTTGATTGCTACTATGAAGACATCGTGGACTACTACTAATCCAGGTTGACGGTTTTTCACATGTCCAAATTATTCTCCTAATGCAAGTCATAGTCAGCATCATTGTAATTTTTTTAAATGGCTTGATAAGGAGATGAGTAATCGAAGCAAGGAAGTTATTTTACAAGTGATGAATGACAAGCGTCAAGCAGAAGTCCAACTTCAAGAATTACAAGGTTGCCTTCAAGAAGTTGAGGCTCATAATGCTAAATTACTTAGAATAATTGATATTTATGAAGAAGAAGCCAAAATTTGTATGGAATTTATGGACCGTTTTTGCTAGTGGTACTTGAGAATTGTATGTTGAAATTTCTATAGTAATTTGTATTTTAGATACTTGTAATGAAATCAGGTTTGAATGATATTGATGGATATTCTATAGCAAGTTTATGATTGATTGATATTTTGTAGCAGGCTTATATATGGCTTCTAATGAATATTGATGGATATATCAATCTTTGATTGATGGATATTTGTTTTTGTTCTAAGATTTCTTTTAGCGTTTCTTTGATTGACTATATTTTGATGCACTTGATTTCCCTTGCTTTTTCCATCTTGGTAAAAATCCAGCATCTCGCATTTTCCACAAGAAATTTATAAGCCTAGAAAAACTTGATTGTTTACATAATGAAGAGAGTATTGGTTGTGGAATTCTCATCAAAACACTTTGGATAAAAAAAAAGGCCATCCTTGGTCTTGCACAAAATTAAAAGGAGTGAATTAAGAGAGTACGAAGTTTTGAGACACATGATCAATATTGTTTCTGAAGTTTTGCATGGAAAGATTAAGTTAACAGGGACACATGATCAATTCCGTGAACTTGTTCAAGACATGTTTTGAGACAAATAATAACTGCATTCAACCTCTTCCATATTTTCCTTGTGAATTTCAGTTGGGGCAACATGTATATAAACCAGATACCGCTGCAAACACTAAAAGTCCAACAATTGCATCTATTAATGATTAAACACTGAAAGAAACAAAAGTAAATGCTGACGCACCTAACTGGCGCACATTACTGGCGCACCTTACTGGCGCATCTTACTAGCGCATCTCACTAGCGCACTACAAAGGCGCACCTTCATGACACACCTTCATTTACACAACTGGCTATTTCAGGGCCCTATTTCATGGGGTTCTAATATTTACCATGTATTTCAGGTTCATGTCTTCTTATTTTTGGAAGGAAAATGCTTGCATTTTATTAATACAATGTATTTAACTGTTTAGAAGATTCCTGATGATACTAAACACTCCAATGTATTAAAATCCAATGTAGATTTGCTTCTACAGATTTTCTTATGAAGCTTGCCATGCATAACCAACCACATAGACACCTGATTCACAGAGGCCTGTCCAATCCACTACTCTGTTGTTTCTTCTAAGATATAACTGATCCTGCTTTATCAAGTGTTTTTCTTTTGTTGAGGATATAACTGAGATAGAATATAACTAAGTTCAAGACGTGCTTTGAGATTATATCTGATCATGTACCAATAGATTTAAGTACAAAAAATAGTAGGCTATCACAACAACCACACAACAAGTAGGTTAATACAAAAATAGTATTACACAACAACCACTTCCTACAAACTGCAAATCAAGTAGGTTAATACACACAGCAACCACACAACAACCATTTCCTTTTACTACAACTGGTGTAATACATCTTAAACACATGTAACTGTACTCATAAACACAGCAACCATTTCTTTGAATGATAAAGCATAAGGTGCAACTCAACAGGTGCAGTCCCAAATCCACCATACTTCTCATCATATCTTTCTACAAGCTACGAATATACCAAGATGATACAGGGTGAAAAACTGAAGATGCTCAAAATGTAAAAATTGGTGAAAATTGATGTTAACACATTAAATAAAAAATAACATTAAATAAACATTAAAGAAATGATGTTAACACTTTAGTAGAAAAATGATTGGTGAAAACTAAGAGACAAAGTTCAGAGTTGACTAGTAATTAGCATAAAAGATAAATGTCATTAATTCTTACTATTTGGTAGTAATATTTTTTTATCACCCAAACCACATCCTCCTCCTTCACCTCAGCAACCTGCATATCATTGAAAGGTAAGAAGTGATTATGTGCTGGACTGTTGGTAAAATTAATAGTAGACTGAGTACAAAAAATAGTAGGCTATCCCAATCATAAATTAATCAACCAAGGATGCTAAATTAATGAGTATTAATGACAAGTATTGTTAGCTCAAACAAATCCCAAGACAGCAAAAATAGGTAAGACAACTGACCCCAAGACTCCCAATCTTCCTCATGTGCAAGTGAAGAACTTGTATTTGGACAAGTATTGATGTAATGTCCTTCTTGACCACAACCTTTGCAAGTTTTGTTTACTTTCTTTGATTGTGACAATGAGACCTCCATACTAGATTTTATACGTGGATTATTTTTTGGCCTCCCTTTGGTTTTTCTCATTGTAGTTAGGTCTTTTACTACAAAACCAGTAGGCAATTGCTCTTCAAGGATGGAACTAGCTACACTTGTTGAAGGTCCAACAGTACTATTGAGATGCACTTGGTTTAGTTTATTCAATAAATCATCCATCCCATGCTTTATTATTTCATACTTGGTAATAGAAGAAGATCCAATATTGGCCAATTTAAAGGCTGTAGATTGTAGGTCCTAAAGCATGATAGGAGTGAACCTGTATGAAGAATATAGATTGCTAATCATGAATTGATATTTTAAAGTAACATCAGAAGATGATAATTAAATAATTTATACATTTGATCAGATGATGATGGAATAGCAACTTTGGTAAGAGTGCTT
Source organism: Posidonia australis (assembly GCA_024699735.1). Taxonomy (NCBI): domain Eukaryota; kingdom Viridiplantae; phylum Streptophyta; class Magnoliopsida; order Alismatales; family Posidoniaceae; genus Posidonia; species Posidonia australis. Next base: position 20,660 of record JAMKQA010010134.1, on the reverse strand, counting down.
GTATAATATCTAGCTTGTATGGTCCATCTAGGTAAAATATATTTTTCTGGCAATACGGTCACTCCCTTTTTCCATAGAATTAGAAGAATATGACGACATAGAATACCTTCATGCTCAAATTTCTTATATAAACAAAAAACAGATATTTCAAGACCACTGTTAAATAACACAGACTGCAAACAACCTTCTTTTCCATACTTCCAAACATGATATTGAGCATTCTTTCCCATCTTGGATATCTTTTGGGAGGCATAGGACAATCCTTTCTTTAATTCATTCTGAAACAAAGCAAATATAGACCTTGTGTGTTCTTTGCCTGCTTGTGCTTCAATTGGATTAGAAGATAGAAGTATAGGCTTTGTTGACATTGTCATCAAATACTCTCTTCCTTCAGCATTCCATCTAGATGATAACGCTCTATCGTATTGAAGCACAAACTCCGAAATAGGAGTTCAAGAATGAACATAACCATCAAAAAAAGAGTTGATACTTTCAAATCGTTGGCTAGTAGACATTCCAACCATAAACACATCCTTTACATAACAAGGGACCCAATTTTCTCGAATATCATACATTGTATTCAACCATGTATTATCATGCATTGAGGGATACATATCTTTTAACATCTCCCATTGATTCTCAAATTTCATAGGAGTTTTGGAACCATATATGCATTTCCCATAGTCTTGTTTGAAGTTGACATTACATCTGAGCTCTGATACATGGTTTACTGCATTTTTTCCTATGTGCCATGTACAATATCGATGTGTTGTACCCTCAAAAATCACTAGAATTGTAGCACGCATAGCAACATCTTGATCTGTAATAATAGCCTTTGGCTTGTTACCATACATGCACCTCAAGAATGTTGTAAATTACCAGGTGAAAGTGTCTTCTGTTTCATCAGCAAGCAATGCACAACCAAACAACGCAGATTATTTGTGATGATTAACACCAGTGAATGGTGCAAAGGGCATGTTAAAGTTATTTGTCTTGTAAGTTGTGTCAAAAACAACTACATCTCCGAATTTCATGTAATTGTCTCGAGACCTTCCATCAGACCAAAAAATACTTCTTATTGTGTGATCCTCATCTAATTCAAATTCAAAGAAGAATTGTGGGTCCAAGGCACTTTTTGATTGAAAGTATCTAATTACAGCCATACATTCCTTCCCAATGTTATTTTGATGAGTCCTTCTTCTATGGCCACTAATTTGTTGGGGAGTGACACCTTCATGGTCACTCTCTGAGAGAACTTGTGCAACTCTAGATGGTCCAACACCACATGCAGATAAAGTATCAGCTAATCCTTTAGCTACTAAAGACAACTTGTTATGAGATCGAAGCTTTGATACCTTACTAGGTGTGGTAAGAATATGATTGTGCTCTTTAACAAATTTATCCACAATCAATAGTCCTTTATCTCTTTGGACAACATAGAGTCTAGCTGGGCAACCCTCACGAATACATCTCCGCCTATTAATTTCTTTCCCCCAGTATCGTTTATCTTTTAAATCCTTTTCACTTTGTTTGAAACAAACAAAATTCCTTGCTATCATCTGTCCAGTGTTTTTTGAATTCCTAAACCAACTTCTCCTATTGAAAAATTCTTTTATCCTAGCATATGCATTATAGTACAGATATGCTTCATTCTCTGAACTAAATTCCATACCCATATAAGGCTGAATAGGTACTTCAGAAGTGCATTATGGTGTATTTTGCTCCTCCAACTCTTCCTCGTCTATAACAAGCTCTACACAAACGTTATCATCTTTGTTAACGTCTATAGAAATATTTCCATACTTGCTACCAAAGTCTTCATCGACATATATAAAAATCCCATAAATAAATTTCAGAAACTCATGGTCAGTGCATAACAAAGGAAATAATCCCACATTTTGTAATTGAACATGATCACAGAGAAATATTCCCATACAACAGACCATCATCAAGCTACGATTTCGAAACAGACCATACAAAAATTAGTCACAACGGCACAAAATCATACCGGTGGGGTAGGAGGAGAAGAGCAGCTTTCGTCAGCGACTCCTAGTCGGCGAATGGGCTACTTTCGTGCCGTCCTAAACGAAGAGATGAGATGTGGCCACTTCATTGATGTTGTACGACCTCGACCTGGAACAACAAGGACGGACGAGGAGACAGGGGATGGCGAAGATGGAAGGCTGTGAAAGACCTTTGTTCCTGGATGGCGAAGACGGAGGCGGAGGTGGAGGCGGAGACGGATGTTTCGCTGTAAGCAGGAGAAGTGTAGGTGATAGGGTTTTATCACTTAACTTTAATCATAGCCGTTCAAATAAATCAACGGATGGGCTTTAATGTGCCTACAGGAATTTTTCCTATAGGCACCAACACCTGCAATTTCTCGATATATGATATTGCATTGTCCATAATGTATGTGTTGATATCTTGTTTTGCTAAGACTTGCCCTTGAACTGTTTTAGTTCTTGTTGCATATTGTGTGTATTTATTGATTTTTCCTTGTTTGCTTTTCCTTGTTTTAGTTCTATTGCTTTTACCATGGGAGTTTATTATAGAGTTTGTAATTTGATAATCTAAGATTTATTGTTTGAATCTGTATTTAAATGTTTTTTTGGAAGTTTTTATTATGTGCATACCTTTTCTATATTTCATATTCTCTAATCTTACAACGAAAGTCATGATTCTCTGTGTCAGCTAAACAGTTAGCAATTGTACTTGTGAAAAACCAAAAAAAACTGTATAATTTCTATCGGTAAAAATATATTTTGGAGTTCTATTTTTTTAGTATCTGGGGAGCATCAGTTAACTTCAATTGTTTTAATACTCGTGTACTTGAACCAACAAATTGCAGTTTTGATTTACATCATGCCATTATGATGCTACATGTGGTTTCGTTTTGTTGTGTCTTTTTGGTGAGTTCCACAACCATAAGCAACGTCACATGGGATTTAAGCCCATGTTGTCCTTTGTTTTAGCCCAGACATGTAGCATTTCAGTATCAATTCATGGTCTTATGCTATTTGTATTGATTAATAAGGACAGTATTGACTCATGTTGCTTATATTACTTTGTGTTGTTGTTGGTAGTTTTAAATTAAGACAATTTAATAGATCCTTGATGAGTAGAAATGATATTTACTCTCTCTCTTTTCTCAAGTCTATCGAAAGTTCAAGCATACAATTTCTTGTTGTTTGAAATGTTCTTCCTAAGGTTTTATAAATTATGAAGATCCACTTATTTGAAAGGTTTGATTACATGTTAGTGGAGTTGTAATTGTAAGGACTGACCTCGATGCAGCAGCCGTGAGGGGGAGCATCGGAAGCTAAGGTGTCAGCAGGAGTTGGAACGACGTCGGAAGTCGAGTCATCGACATCGATGAATGAGAAGGAAACGTCGATTTAGAATGGTGCCTTGAAGCCTATAAATAGGCTTGATCTATATTGGTAATGAACAAGAGTTGAGAGAGAAAAAAAAGGAGAGAAAATCAATGTAAGAAGGAGAAGAGGATCACTGGAGGTTGAGACTGTGAAGCGAAGTTTTGCCACCGTACGTGGGTCGCCGATCTTAGGCTAGGAGGTCGTCAGATTCGAGGGCTCGTCAAAGAAAATATGTATGTGTATGGGATGATAGTTGTTAGGTTCATGTCTTGTGTTTTTTGAGTTTAGAGGATGTAGACGAGAGAAACAAGAAGGTGAATAGTATTTTTCATTTTTTAGTTGATGGTAGAGAAAAATAAATGAATAGTGTTTACAGCACGTGAGTGGAATGGTTTTGGTCATTTTGCAACTTTTACCTTAAGTTATTAGATTATAGCATTAAAATGAGATTCAGGATTTTATACTTCCTTTATTTTACAGAAACAACCATAAGCTTCTTAATAATTACAATACTCAAATTTTGGAGATAAAAATGATGGACAAATAAATGAATAATAGCATGGAATAATTGTATTTCTTTGATTTAAGTTTTCACATTTAAAATAATGCCATTATATGAAATGCTTGAAGTGATAATCTTCTTAACACTTAATTAGGAATTACACCTAGGTCCTTGATAAGTTATGGAATAAACTATATATAAGGGTTTTTGATAATCACATAATTACTTGGAATTAGAGGCAAGATATATGGTTGTTGGAAAAATTATGAATCAACCCAAAATTTTAGTTTTATTTTTGGAGGTTATATTTTGCAGTTTTGGTTTTAATTTGTGCATATTCCCAGAAGGTCCTTATATTAATTGCCATATGTCATATTTTTCTACCATGTTATTTTAATTACATTTAGGTCCTAAATAGAGTCGTAATGTTTCTAAAATAATTATCAATTTCGATGTAGCTAAAATTTTGTAGTTACATCATGAACTGAGACTTAGGAGAAAATTACATATGACTCCTTGTATCTTTTTTTATTATACAACTAAAGGAAATTTTACAACCAAGTCCTTTCATTATTAAAGAATTAAAGATTAATCTAATTTGATGAAAAGGATAAAAAGTGCTAGTCTCTCACATTAAGATACGGAAGAGAGAGAATATAGTCTTGGCATATGACTCTTTGGAGTAATTACCTCTAAGGAGAGATGCACTAACCTAACGAGATTTAGTGTTGGATCCTATGTGAATCTAGAAGCAACGATAAGACTGCAAGATTTAGATTTGATGTCTATTGACTGACACAGGTTGGTATACGAGATCCTCACTAATGAACGAAGAGTGAATTAGAATATATAATAATGGAAGTGAGGATGGGTTGTATACCAACTGGAAGACTGCATCATACAAGCAGTGGATAGTCCAAGGGATCTACTAAAAGACTGAAAGGAAATGAAAGTGAAAACATAGAAATTTCCATTTTGTCATGAGTTAGTGTTAGGTTAGAAACCTTACATGCATACTGGGTTTACTTAAACTCATAGTGTGTTATTATTTAACGCAGGTAATTAGAGAAGTATTTTTAGGGTTTTTACATGGCACATAGCATGGCTCATCTAAGTACACATGGGACCCAGAATATCATAATTTAGCATTGATGTTTCTTTCAAATCATGTAATAGTTATGTAATAGACAGAATTCAGCAATATAATGAATATTTTGGTTTAGTATTGTTGTTCTCTTTTATCTGTTCGTGATATTCATGCCTACACAAAGCCTTTGTTGTGGCTTCGGCTAGTCCGTGCGATTGTGGACGTTACAACATGGTATTAAAACTTAGGGTCTCTTTCATGTATTGAGCCTAAGATAGTCACACCACTAGAAGTTAGTGACACATCAAGTCAGTATAGTCAATGCATGCCTTACTGTGTTTTGTTTTAGGAAACTTTAGGATGGTCAAGATAATTTATAATCCTAACTTTATAAGAATTGGTGGTGACACCCTGCATATTCCATATGAAGAGTACCAAACGATGCAGGAGGTGCGTCGTAAGCATGAACAAGAAAGACAAACTCAGCGAGCGTAGTGACGTTCAGATAGGATGCAGAGGCGACTCGCCCGAGAGTGTCAGAGTGAGAAACATCGTCAAAATAAGCGTGAGAAGCGTATGCATGCTTACTTGAGGAAGCAATGTGCAGAATTTAGCTCCACTATAGAGCAAGGATATTGGCATCTGCCTGTGGAATTGCAAGAGGTAACGAACCCTAAGGATCCCTGCATCTGGAAGGACGAGAAAGAGGAAAGTGTGGGGGATAATTTCTGGATATACCGCCAACGGAGTCAGGGATGGATATTTATATCCGATGATTCTGTTAAGGAGTGTCATGGATTCTTGACTGCTTGCATGAGTTCTCCTAGCAAAACTTCTGCTTTGGTTCCAAACCTGAAAATGTAACCATGATTGTAATAGAACTATCTTCTAGTTGACATTGTAATCAAGCATAATAAATAAAAGATACCTTTGAGTAAGGACATTGTTTGGATTTCTTCGTACATTCTGATTTAAGGTAGTATTTTATTTGGATGTGAGAATGGTACGTCAAGGACGTGGAAGGAGTTGGAATGTACATCCTGATAATGGCGTAGATCAGAATGATAGCTGGGAGGAACAACGATAGTTTATGATGGAATCCATTAGACAATTGACTCAGGCGTTAGCAAGTCAAGTAGTCAAAAGAAAGCGAACCCCAGCTACGGATTTACTAGAGAAGTTTATAAGGCAAAACACACTGAGTTTTGTAGGAGAAGTGGATCCAAAGAAAGTTGAGAGTTGGATAAATAATATGGAGAAAATGTTTAGGGCAATGAGTTGCACCGTAGAGTGAAAGGTGGATTTGGCCACTTATTGCTTTACAAAAGAAGCAAAACACTAGTGGAGAGCCACACGGGAGATCAAATTTGATGAAGAAGATGTTATTTCATGGGAGGAATTTCTAGAGGCTTTTAATGAAAGATATTTCCCAGAGCATGTTCAAGAGAAGAAGCAGCAAGAATTTCTGATGCTAAAGCAAAATAAGTTGACATTGACCAAGTATATCTCGAAGTATAACAAGTTGGAAAAGTATTGCCCTGGAGTTTACAGTACACCTAAGGAGAGAGCGTCTAAATTCACTTCAAGATTGATCCCTGCACTTAAAACCAAAGTCAGGACAAGTAGATCCCAACCTTGGCGGAAACAATTGAATGTGCTACAGTCCTAGATGATGACCATCAAGAATATATGCAAGAGATGAAGAAAAATCGGAAGAGGAGTAGCAGTAACAACCTCAGTAATCAAGCAAAGAATAAATTATCTGATGGAGACAACACTCAAACGTTTAACAAGCATAAGACTGACCACAACTTTGGTGGTAAAGGTAGTCAAGCAACATGTCCTCACTACAACAAGTTCCATCTTGGTAAAGAGTGTTATCTACACACAGGTACATGTCTAGCTTGTGGACAAAAGGGTCATTTTATCAAGAACTGTCCTAATAAGACGAGTGATGATAACGGAGGCAAGAAGCAAGAAGGGCAACAACAAAGAACTCAAGGACGTGTGTTCACCCTTGATGCAGAAGAGGCAAAGAGAAACAACGGAGTGGTGACAAGTACCCTATTAGTTTCTGAGCATATAGCCAAAATAATTTTTCACAATAATTTAAACAAATTAAATTACGGGAAAATTAAAGCTAAACAGTAAATATCAAACTACCAGGAACTTGTGTGTGCGGATAGGGGACTCCGTTCTATATGCACTACGCTAAACCAATCACATGTCTGCACCTGCAAACCAAAACCACAAAGGAAACGCATGAGTGACCAAAGTCACCTAGTACGCACCCCGCGAAAACCACGGAAAACAAAACTATAATCATTTTCCTTTTAAATTCCTTTCGCAAACCATTTTCTCAAAACCTCATAAATCAGGCCCACACTGGCCAAAACCACAAACCAGGGCTCTACTAGCCCAAAGCCACAAACAAAGGCCCTCAATGGCCAAAGCCACACACAGTGAGTCGGGAAGCTCGATGCTAGGCAACCTAACTCTGGCCACAAGTAGTCTACCGAAGAGCCACCAATGGCGTCTGCACTGCCACGACGTGCCACCCTATGCAGGAGCCGCGTCGTCCCGCGATTCTCCCTCCTAGAGAACCCTCACAAAGCCAACCCCTCCTTGGGAAGGTTGTCCTGTCTCTCAGGATGCTACCAGCTACGGGGCACGTGTCCCACCAGCACTGGCCACCACAGGGTACGCCTCCTCATGGCGTCCTCCACACACGGTGCTCAGGAGGGAGTATCAAACCTCCACACCCGACAACACCCGAGCCTCAATGATCATAGCTACAGCAGGAGTATCATACCTCTCCATCATGCCATAAGACACTTCAACCCGCGGACCACAACCCTAGCCTTGAGATGACAATCAAGGAGTCTCATACCTCCAGGACCCGTTGCCTCTCAGCCTCAGGTATCTCGGCCCCCGACCTCAACCAAGGAGTCACGCATGACCACCCGAGAATGTCGTCACATTCCTTGGTCCCGACGACACTGTCCCACACTGTCTCGGCCCGCACACAGAAAACCAGGAAAACATTTTCCAAAACAGGCCAACTATTTCCTTGAAATCCATTTTCCAAACTATTTTCATATCTTTGAAAATTCTTCCAAAACTCGTAAAAACGGCGCATCAGGTGTCCTTGGAGACCACCATTGATGGCCCACAATCCCATCTCATAGGGACAAAACACGGCAATCCAAAAAGTAATCTGAAAACACATTTTATAAAAACATTTGGGCCTAAAATCGGCATGCCGACAATAGGTTCGGTATGTCGAAAACCCCTGGCCCAATAGGCTGATCCGGATCGACCGACCGAATTAGATCAACGGTCAACACTCAAGCCAAATTCAGTATACCGTCCAAAAACGGATGACCGAATCTCGAATAGAGGACCAAAACTGACAAAAAAACAGTATGCCGAGTGGAATCGGTATACCGAAATCCCCTGATTCAGTATGCCATTTCCATTCAGTATGCCAAATTCTGCGAAACCAGAAAACGGCCCAAACCCTATCGTCCAAAATCCCCCCAAATGGGACCTCCGATTGAACCCCCTAAACAAACACTGAAAATCTTGCATAAAACATATGCTGTAGACTCTCAAGTCTACTCCAAAACCCAACAAATAAAACTAAAATCCATTCACCATGCATCAAGATATAAAATCACAAAGGCAGAAGGATCAAAACGACCCAAAACGCAACCACCGGCATAAATGCTCCATAAATTCTCAATAAATCACAATAAATGCTAGGAAAGTAAATTTACCTAGATTCCATGCAATCCTAGCATTTTCTACCAATTTCATGTTCTTTATTACATAGGGTGGGGATGCATACCTGAAAACGCCTCCAGCGATTCTCGACCGACTCTGGCGAACTCCGGCGACCACAGAAGCACACCACACAAGCTCCGTGCACCACTCTGAGCAACCACAGCCCTCCGCTTCGCTCCCTTGATCTTTCTCTCTCTCCGTCGGCACGCGCGCGAATGAAGAACAAGGGAAATAAAGGAGGCCAGGTGGAAGGAGAAGGGGAAAGGAGAAGGAAAAGTAGGGAGGAAGAGAAAGAAGGTGGAGGAGGAGGAGGGATGCGCTGCCGTAGATGAAGGGAAAGGAAAAAGAAGGAAGGAGAAGATGGCGAAGGCGACGGAGGAGAGCGGTGCGGCTTATAAAGCCTGCGCCTGCAGTAGCTGAGAACGTGCCCACCTGCACTTCTCAGCCACCGGCACACCGCACGAGCAACTAACCACCAGCCACAACCAACAACCCACAAATACGGAGCCACGGGAACCCCACACCTGGGCCCCACACGGACTCACACCTGGGCCCCACGCGCACAATGCCACAATGCACAGTGCCAAACCACGCACAAGGACACGCAAATAGAAGCCAACCCACGAGGCCCAAGCCCAAAAGCACAGAACTGCACAACAGGCCACAGAATAGTAACATCCGTCCAGGAATAAAATTCATAAAATGTAAATAATTACAAAAATGAATTTTACGGGTGTTACATCCTAACCCCCTTAAAAGAAGATTTCGCCCTCGAAATCACTAGGCGAAAAGATACGGGTACTGGGCTATGATGGCTTCCTCACATTCCCACATGACCTCCTCGGCTCCACGATGCCGCCACTGCACCAAGACTAGTGGAATCACCTTGTTCCGCGGCACCTGTTCCTTACAGTCAACAATCTCGACGGCATCCTCCACAAAGGACAGATCTTCCTAGAGCCCTTCTGGCTAAACTGGGATCACATGAAAAACGTCAGCCAAGCACTTCCTCAGGATGGAGACATGGAACACGTCGTGCACGGACGACATCTCTGGTGGTAGATCCAACTGATAAGCAACCTCACCGATCCTCTGGGTGATCAGGTACGGGCCAATATAGCGAGGACTCAGCTTGCCACGCTTCCTGAACCTCATGACACCCTTGGTCGGTGACACCTTTAGGAACACATAGTCTCCCACCAGAAACTCCAACGGTCTTCGCCTCCTGTAGGCATAGCTCTTCTGCCAACTCTGTGCAGCCAGCAACCTGCTCCAAATCAAATCCACCTTGTTCGCATACAGTTGCACAAGCTCAGGACCAATCAACTGACGCTCGCCCACCTCGCTCCAGCAAACCGGCGATCTGCATGGCCTACCATACAAAGCTTTGTACAACGCCATCTCGATGCTTGAGTGATAGCTATTGTTGTAGGCGAACTCAATCAATGGCAAATGGTCCTCCCAACTCCCTTGAAAGTCTAAGGCACATGCTCGGAGCATATCTTCCAGCATCTGGATAGTCCTCTCTATCTAACCATCCGACTGAGGATGAAATGTCGTGCTATAGTTGAGCACAATGCCAAAGGCCTCCTACAAAGTTCTCTAGAACCTTGAGGTGAACCTCGTGTCTCTGTCTAACACGATGGACACTGGAACACCATGCAGCCTCACCTCCTCGGAGATATACAACTCCGCCAAGCGGTACATCAGAAGCTTCACCTAAATGGCCAAGAAGTGAGCAGACTTGGTTAGCTGATCCATGATCACCCACACGGTGTCGTTCTTCCTCTGAGTCCACGGCAAACTAGTCACGAAGTCCATCGAGATGTGCTCCCACTTCGACATAGGAATATCCAACGGCTACAAGGTCCCTCCAGGTCTCTGGTGCTCTACCTTGACCAACTGACAGGTAGTACACCTTGCCACATGGTCAGCAACATCTCTCTTTATGCCAGGCCACCAAAAGTTCCACTTTAGGTCTCGGTACATCTCCGTACTACCAGGGTGTATGGTGTACCTAGACCGATGTACTTCATCTAACAACCTCTTCCTGGCCTCCTCATGCTGGGGCACATACAAACACATATCATACCTCAGCTCTCTATATGCCCCAACAAAGCAATGAGGCTCTCCACCAGCCTCGAGCTTCCCAAACACAGCTTGAACAAACGGATCCAGCTGCTGACAGGCGAGAATAAACTCTAACAGCTTCGGGCGAACAGACAAGTTGGCAACCCAGGCACCAACCGTTCCCCGAACTTACCGCTTCAGCCTACAGCTCACCAGATCCTCCAACATGGCCCACTCCTTGACCATCAAGCTCGCCATCTCGTGCGTACGCCAACTTAGCACATCGGCAACCATGGTTGCCTTGCCAGGATGGTAGGACAGGCAAAAATCATAATCCTTCAAATACTCCACCCAACGGCGCTGCCTCAGGTTGAGGTCCCTCTACGTGAAATATACTTCAGGCTCTGATGATCAGTGAAGACCTCAAACTGCTCCCCATAGACATAGTGTCCCTAGAGCTTGAGACTGAACACTACGGCAGCCATCTCCAACTCGTGGGTCGGGTAGTTCTTCTCATGATCCTTCAGTTGGCACGAAGCATATGCGATGACATTGCCATGTTGCATCAGAACACACCCTAACCCAATGCCGCTAGCATCACTATACACAGTGAAGCCACCACCTCTAGAAGGCAGAGTCCACACAGTGGTAGAAACCAGACCAGACTTCAGCTCTTTGAAACTCGCCTCACAATTCTGGTCCCAGCAAAAAGGAACACCCTTCTTGGAAAACTCTGTCAAAGGTGCGGTGAAGACACCCCAATTTTGCAGGTCTGCAGGCTGGAATTGTAATAGCTGGACTTTTAATCACAAGTGAGCTCAAACCTTTGTTTTAAGCCCAAGCAATCCACCAAAAGCTCACCAAGGCCCACGAAAGTCCACCAAAGCCCACTTAAGCCCAAGCAATCCACCAAAAGCCCACCAAGGCCCATGAAAGTCCACCAAAGCCCACTTAAGCCCAAGCAATCCACCAAAGCCCACTTAAGCCCATGAAGGCCCATTAAGCTCACTTAGACCCATCAAGCCCATTTAGGCCCATGAAGGCCAACGACACCTCAACCCATTCCTTCATTCTTCTTCCACCACACTAACACATAAACCATCTCCAAATTCACCCAACAGCCACTCCTCCATCTCCTCTCATCTCAACATCCAACCACCCATTTTTCTTCACTATTTTCATCCCATCCAGCTCACTGACCAGCAGCCATGCTCCTCGAGCTTGAGCCCTCCACGAACCCGAGCCGCCGGATGCCTCACCACGAGCAGGAGCAACCGTTGAACACTGTCGACGCATGGGTGGACAGCATGGACAGCGTGGAGGACAGCAGTTGGTTGGGGTCGTTAGTTTGTTAGGAGAATGGTTAGTTCGTTGGGGAGTTAGTTAGTTAGGAAGCTGTTGGTTCTGTTAGAGGTGTTAGTGGGTTGTTACAGCAACCGTCGGCGACCTTCACCTATAAAAGGGGGAAGAGAGTGAAACTGAGGAAAAAAAAGAAAAAAGGGAGAGGGAAACAAAAAACTCAAAGCGAGAGAGGAAGAGAAGAAGAGATAAGGGGAATTCTAGAGAGAGAGGAGCTCACGGAGGTGAGAACAGGGAATTCAGGCCACGTCCAGCGAGCAGAGAAGGCCACGCACATTGCCAAGCCAGGTATGCCCTCCTCTAGCCTTATTTAGTTTCAATTTTAGATCTCTAGGACTTCCTCAGTCTTCCTGGATCGATGACAATCAAGCCAGAGGCCTCCTCTGGTCGGAATCGATCCCCAATCCTCACTGTCGCCATTTTCCGGCGATTTAGGTGGGGGTGCTGGTCCAGGGCACGACCCTGGCCCCAAAACATTTATTCAACCTCTCCTGGCTGCCCTCTTGCCTCTCCACCCTTCCAATTCCCTTTCCGATCGCCGCAGAGACCTCCACCAGAAGATCGCCGAAGTTGCATGACGTCGCCGTCACCGGAGAAGACAACTGAAGCTATCCTCTGAACGCACGCCTCTTGCGTCATCGAGACTCTCCGAGCCTCCAGAAACGTTCCACGGCACGTCCCCAACACTCCGGAGCCTTCAGACCTAAGCCACGAGCTCTGGATCCCGCCAGTAGCCACGCTCACCGGAGGAGACGACGGCGACGACAAGCGGACCTCCACGTTGCTCGATCAACCTTCATTTTGCCTCCCGACGGAAGGGACATGCTCCTCAGTGTTTTTCCGAACCTCCTGGACCTCTGAATCAAGCACCGCAGCCCTCCAATAGCTTCTTTCTTCCCCGACACCGTCGCCGGAGTGCTCCGACGGCGAGGGGGACGAGTGGCCCACTCCAGCCGTTGAAGCTTCAATCCAGACTGTTGGATCTTCTTCCCTTCTTGCTTCCCATGGGGTCTGATCTCAGATCAGGCCATGGGAAAGCCTCCAATAGCCCCTCTAGCGATCGTCGACAGCGGAGCTCCGTCGCTGGCGGCCGTCGATCTTCTTTTCTTTTAATAAATGAAAATAACTTTCTTTAAATAAAACTTCTGTTATTTTTGATTTGTTACATTTAGATCTTTTTTTTATTACAAACAAGTCCTTCTCTTGCAGTTAGGTCCTTGATCATTTTTTAAAAATCTTTTGAATAAAGTTTTAACTGAAAATATTGCAATATGGCTCCTCATGTTGCACAATAAAGTTTTCCAGGCTTGCAAATTGCATTTAAACCACTAAGTTTTCTGAAAATCATTATGAATGCATATTTCTCTGGTTAAATTGCGTTTTAGTCTCTAAACTTTTCTGAAATCATTCTGAATGCATATTTCTCTGGTTAATTTGCATTTTAGCCCCTGAACTTTTCTAAAACTCTCCTGAATGCATATTTCTCTGGTTAATTTGCATTTTAACCCCTGAACTTTTTTGAAATTACACTGAATGCTTGTTTCTCTAGTTAATTTGCATTTTAGCCCCTGAACTTTTTTGAAACTCTTCTGAATGAATATTTCTCTGGTTAAATTGCATTTTAACCCCTGAACGTTTCTGAAATTACACTGAATGCTTGTTTTCTAGGGTAAAATTACTAAACTTCCCCGGAAACTTTCTGGTTTCAACATGGATTTTTCTTTTTCCTTGCATATTTTATCCTGAATTTCCACATAATTGCATTGAATACATGCTTAGACGGCAATTTTAACCCCTAGGAATCTTCAATTTTATCAGAAATGCATAGTTTTGCACATTTGACTCATGATTTCTTCAAAATTACATGAAATGTGATTTTCTATGTATTTTTGATGATTTAACTTCAGAATTCAGTTTTCATGTAGAATTTGGGTTTTTTGCGCAAAGGCCCTTGGAATTTTCATTTTCACACTCTTGCATGCATTTTGCACCTTTTGTTGCTTTTTTTCATGCATGTTTTCTCGTGATTTCTCCCATGCATTGTGTCGGCATTCCGAGTTCATTTCAAGCTTGGTTTTCTCGTCGTTTCCCGGATTTCCGTCGATTTTCGTATTTTTTGATTTGATTTGATTTGGCTTTCCATTGCCCGAGGGCGTACATTAAAAGGCTTAACAAAGCCAACATTGTCCCGAAAGAGGATTATTTTCCCCAATTTGATTTTCTCGGATTTCTTCGAATTTCCGCTGATTTACGAGACACTTTCCGAGAATTTCTTGATTTTCACGATTTTCCTCATTGCCCATGGGCGTACAGTAAAGTGGCATTCTCAATGCCAACATTTGTCCCTCGGATTAACTTTTTCCCTTTATTCATTTCTTCTCTTTGATTTGGCATGTTTTCAAGTCATCTTTAGCATGAGCATTCAGAATAGGCAAGCACACACCCATTAGACCATTGGCAAGTAGGAAACCTAGAAAGACCGAGTTTCTCGGGCACATGGGGGTGCCTAACCCCTTCCCCATGCGTAACCAGAATCCTTACCCTTTCTCTGGCCCGCACTCATTTTGTGCATATCATCCATTAGGCACGGAGCACACATATTTTCTGCATCTTGTTTGCTTCTTGGTTTTCTTGTGTGTTTGGTTTTCCTTGTCTTTCCATTAAAAGACTAAGTGGCAACTCCTTTCCTTATCCTTTCTTATCTTCCCTTGGTGTTTCCGAGTCTAGTCTTCTTCTCCGGATTCACCATCTTCGCCGTGACCGTATCGGGACTCCTCGAGTGCTTCCACACACCTGGTAGAGAAGAGCCATGCAGGGTTCCACCGGCGTGGTCACAGGAACTGGCGACTCCGCTGGGGATAACCAGATTCTAGCTTTCATTCTGGTTTCCTTACTTGTCTTTGGTCTGTTTACTTCATGTTTTGTTTGCTTGTTCTGTTTGCTTGTACATATTTGACTGAACATGCCTTTTTGTGTCTTTTACACTGTTGCTATGCCACTAAACATGCACATGACTTAATTCATGCTTTGTTTGTCGATACTTGCTTTTATTCACCTACTTGTGAGCACTACACCAGCACATGCCATGTTCACGCCTTTTGCTTATTGTTTGACTTTTTGGAGGCCATGATTGTGTGTTTTCCCCTTTATTTGAATTTGACATGATTAAGAGAGTAGAGACGTGTTTGCTTCCCTATCTGGTTAAAATAAAACACACAAACTCAGATGAACAAATAATAAGGCATAACTAGAGACAAAAGCTCACAAATCCTTATGGTTTAATAAAACGCAAGTAAAAGACACAAAAGCATATTGCATGAATGATCATTTTAGAAAGCATGCATCTTCTCCTCTAGGTCCACCCACAGTTCGCGAAGGACAATCCTAGCTGCCCGTTCTATAGCTTTTGCGTAGGGCGTGTTACTAGTTTGTCCCCCCTTGTCCGGGGTTGTGTCGGTGCTAGTAGAGGGTACAACTCCATGCTACTGCAGGAGACGAGGCCACCAACGAACCACTCGTTCACTGCCTGCGCTATGGCCAGGATTTAGAATGGGAGCCTACTTTTCTGACTAGAGTCGAAACCCAAACCCATAAGTGTGTCCTATGTGGTCAACCCCATATGGGACATGCATGGTGAGAGAGTGCACTTTAGGACATTCATCTGCATTGTGTGTCATTGCATGCCACTTAAATAGCTCGCATTTGTCTTTGCGTCGTTGTCCAGGTTTTGATACCTGCTTCTCTTGCCTGTTTTCTCAGGTACTTTGTTGCGAGGTGCTCAGCTAGGAGCTCAGGTGTCTCCGTCCCGGGCAGCCTCCCGTGGTTGTGTTATCTTGCCTTTTCCAAGCTATTGGTTACTTTTGACTGTAGTTCATCTTAGAGATCGTGCGTTTGTCTTTAACCGTAGCTCCTTCATTTTGCTTGCGGTTAGCCATGGCCCTACAGACCCGCAAGCCTCCAGTTATTGTTTTGAAAGGGGACCCACACTCAGATCCTCCTCTCACTTTTACTGCTTCTTCATCCCACTGTGTGTCCCAATTTGGGAATCATGGAGGATCCTTATCTCCTCTTCCAGGACAGCGGTGAACACAAGTCGGTCTAGGGCCCATCACTGATTCAACTAAGGTGACAACCATGTGGGTCCTGGAAGTTCTGCCAGCTGCACCTTATCTCTCGGGCCCTCCTGTTTCAAGAGTTCAACCAGCTGTGGTGTCATCTATTTTAGGGGCCATTCCTATTCCGCTCTTGCCCTCTAGCCTATCTTTTGATGGGTCTTCGGCCAAACAGGCTCAGTACCTGAGAGCTTGGGCCCGAGGGTTCGAGCGCATGGCCCTTTCTCTTGATCATGTTGAGAGTCCTCCTCTTTCGACCTCTGAGGTTCCAGTGCAGACCACTATAGCATTGCAGGCTCAACCCACTACTCTATCGCCCATACCATCGCCCGAGCCTCACACAGCTCCGGCGATGGGGGCGTTATCTCTGCCTCCTGCACCACAATTGCATTGGTCACAGCATGCATCACAGTCATTTAGAAATCAACCCGTTGGTTGTGTGAGAGTACAACATTTCTCGAGTCCATCACCGGGAGCTGTACCGGTGCCGCAACTGTTGCTCTCGTGCTCAACACCACACACAACACAGCATATTCGGAATTCACCTCAGCATCAGGATCAGGTCCCAACACGTAGGTCGTCACCGCACACTAGGTGCACACCTCCCACTGTCAAGCCAGTGCATCTCGTCGCATCGACTCAACAAGGACAGCAACCTAAGAAGAAACGAGGCCGTCGCGTTGAAAGTGACTACACTCCACTGAGTGAGCCGCTGAGCGTTGTTTTTCCTCAGGTTGTGTCGCTTCTAAGACTCCTGAATCCGCATCCCTTACCAACTCCACTCCCTCGGTGGTACGACACGAACGTATACATTGATTATCATCGAGCCTCGGGGCATTCGATTGATAAATGCTACACTCTGCAGGATGTCATATAGACTTTGATCGATAGTGGGACTATTGTTGTTGACACGCGAGGCACAACACCCGCATCCATATCTTCTTCATCACCAGCATCTAGTTCAGTACACATTACACATCCACACACCACCGTTGAACCGGTGCGTCTCGTTGCGTCAGTTCAGCAAGGGCAGCAACAACAGCAGAGGCGGCCTCGCTATAAGGAAAGAGACTTCACCCCACTCAGGGATTCATTGAGTGACATCTTTCCCAAAGTTGCGCCATTCTTGCGGTTATCGGAGATTCTCCCACCACTGGACCCGCTTCCTAGGTGGTATAAGGCTAACTTGTTCTGTCAATACCATCGCGTACGTGGGCATTCGACAAACAAGTGTCACACTCTCCGGAATGCTGTCTAGGATTTGATTGACAATGGAGGCATTGTCGTCAACACGCAGGAGGCAGCCCACACATACACTTGCACACACACTTGCACACACACGTGCACACCCTAGAATAGCCGACCTTACCGTGTATGAGCCTGCAAGCTCCAAGGATACTGGAACCTCAGGGGTTTTCTTCTTTCTCCCAGTCTTTCTCGGGGAATCCATCGAGCCTCTTTTTTTCCTATCTTGTACTCTCCTTGCTTTTGTGTGGCAGCACATGTGTATGCTGCTCTTGTTCTTCTTCCCCATTTGCCTAGTTTGTCCTCCTTTCTTTTCTCAGCTTTGTCCGACGACACTCATGTGTGCCACTCTTGTCCCTATTCCTTTGTGGGGACCTAACCTAAAGTTTGCCAGTTTGCCATTCACGGATCTAACCCAACACGTGAAAGTACCCTGAATCAAGTAGGAGACAGCCGTCACAGCAGATGTCAACTCCAACAGAGATACAATCTTAATGTCACCAGCATATTCAACATTCACAATGACAGTCTCAGTTCCAATAATCGTTGTGATAGCTTCTTTCACACCTGCCTTGATTCTGATTTCTAGTGGCACTGCTAGGAGTTACTTTGAACCTCGATGTCATCGACAAACAGCAACGACAAGGACTGGAGTTGTATCCTTTCTCTTTGTTCACTGTTGGTTTCTCTTTTTGCATCATCATATACCAAAACACAAAAAAAAATAGAAAAGCACAAAAGTTGGAAAAGGGAAAAAAAGAAAACAAACACAAAACAAGAAAAACATCAAGAACAATTAAAGAGGGTAGTTTGCTTGTCAATAACATTCTGCCCGGTGATGAAAATTTGGAAAGCTCACCAATGTCAGAATGGATGATCCCTCTTCAGTTGTCACTACTTAGACGACCAAGTTAGCAAGGGAGCCACCAAACATCAAAGCCAGACGAAATGTCCAAGCTCCGCAAGGATCCTGCACCTCCAAGAGGGAGATAAAATGTTAGGGGTGACTGAGAGTGTGAGCTGGAAAAGAAAACATACATTCGCAAGGGCATAAAAGAATAGAGAAGACAGAAGGCGTAGACAGAAGTCAACCCAAGAGTGAGAGGCGTGCGTTGTAGCTCTAACCTTACCATACCTTGGAGAGGAGTCAGAGTATGCGCTCAGTAAAATCACACCTTTGAGGGACTGACCCACCCTCTTGCAATAAAGGCCTCCTGAATAGATCGAGCGCTTATTACCTCCAAGACAAGGTTAGAATGAAACCGCACATCTATGAGGGAGTAAAAGAAAAGACAATGATGTTGAAAAGGAAAAAGCAAGTGCAGGACCTTAAAGAGTTTGGCATGGAGCCAGGTCCATTACACTACCTTATAGTGAGCTTGAGTGCCACCACTACCCAGCGAGAGCCACCATATGACTTGCGAGTCTCTGTAGTGGCAACTAAGTCGAAGGTGTCATCCTCCTCTAACAGGAATACAGCTTTCCAACCTAACTGAGGGCAAACAAACAACTGAACTAAACAAGCAAACGATCCAGATAATGAATTCATTGAATAAGCAAAGTAGTGAAAACAAAAAACAAGCAGCTAAAATCACATGGCATGCACTTCTCGATCAAACAACAGGACATTCTTAAATAACTAAATTGCTCACAATAGTAGAGTCCACAATAATAAAATCACATGTTCAACAGGATTTTTATCGGGTGCTTTTAGCCAGAATATTTCAGCTCCTTAGAAGCCAAAGTGCATATACAGTGAGGACACCAGTTAGCATACGAACTACATAGACCTGCAGAATCAGCAGTGTGGCAGTAATTCCTCCACAATAGTTCAGGTGTGGTAAATACTATTTTGGGAACGTTGGAGGGTAACAAAGCCAAGTACATGTTTGCAGCCAGAAGACAGTGGCACAGTGAGAAGCAGAGTAAAGAATAGCCAGCCTGAGACAGACCACGATGTATCACATTACTTCCTGCCATTGGAGTATAGATCAAGGCAGTGGATGAATATACATGCCTCCAGTCAGTGAACAAATGTGTCTCTGACCTCAACAGAAATCAGCCGCAGCCACTTCAGTGATTCAAAGTGCGCCTACAATCACAGTCAAATCCTCAAGTTTTTACATCCTCAAGTGGTGCCCAACACGTCTCAGAGTAGCCTAGCTCAATGCCGAAGGCATCCTTTATTGCCTTGGTGTCTCTTGATTTGACTTCAGAGCATTATAAACCTTTTATGCTAGGGGCATGTCAGCTGCCTTCTAGCTAGGCTCACACACGCCGTTGCTTGGTTCATCATAGACAAGATAGTTCTTCTCTTATCAGAGCCTACATGGCAAATGACTAGTGGAGACAACAGCATAGCTCGGACTCTACGCAACAATCCAGAATTTAGCAAATACAATCGGGAAAATATCCTACAGTAGCGTGGCCAAATACAGAGTTATCAGAACACCACGGTCGAGCAGAACACATCCTAAACATACCAACCAGAGGCAAGTTACAACCTCGATCATAGGTGTAGACACCCTGATTTTGAGGTGACCCAGGAATGAGTGTCCTTATGTTGCTTTGGATGTGATCAGCCCTTGAACCGAGCCCCAAACCCATTAGCCAGAGCCCCAATCAAAATATCTGAGCAGGGTTGGCGCACCAAGTAGGCACACCAACTAGGCGCACCAACCAGGCGCACAAAGTAGGTGCACATCACTGGCTCACCAAGCAGGCGCCCAGTTCTGGTTGCTGACCTTCCACCTTCCGGGCTGTTACCCATGCAAACGAATGTGCCAACGAATATTCGAGGCTTTTTATTTGCAAGACCCTTTGTTTCTCTTATGTAACCCATCCCTGGATCCCTATAAAAAGACCTCCATAGCAGTCATTCCAAGGACAACCTTTTGGGGAGAAAACTCTGGTGCTGAAATCTGAGAAACAGATCTGCACTCAAGCAAACTTTTGCAAGAGTTCTTCCTTCCACCCAACAACCAAAATTCGTGTTCTGGAGCTCTCCCTTGCATCCTATAGCATCCTTGGTCCTTCCAAAGCAACAAGGATCATCTTATTTCTAGTATTTCAAGAAGGAAACATCCTAAGAGGTAGGCATTCTATCACCTCCTTTTCCTTCA
>JAMKQA010010133.1:0-24301 GCA_024699735.1 Posidonia australis | reverse complement strand
TTCTGAGCATTAGGACACACCCTTACACATCATGCACCCATATCTTAGACACCACACACATAAGCATGGCATGGCATATCGCCCTCGGGCGTACAGCAAAGGCTGAAAAGTCGATATTTCATAAGCAATTGAGAAACCAATAGAAGACCGATTTATCGGGCGTACGAGGGTACCTAACATCTTCCTCGTACATAACAGGGATCCTTACCCATATTTCTGGTTTACAAAGACCTTTTTCATTGTTTTTGCATGATTTTCATGTTTTATATGGTTTTCCTCATCTTCCATTTGAATAGACTAGGTGGCGACTCCTGCATTTGGATTTTTTATATTTGCCGTGACTTTGCCAACTTTTGCATATTTTGCCATTCTCGCCGGCATAGTTACACACGTCATAAACAAACGGGGTTTTCTTTTTTAAAATATTTTGCATACTTTGCATGTTGTAGCTAAGCATTAACATTAATTGCAACTAGGGGGATAAAACCCCTTGGGTAAGTATTTTACCTTTTATTTCATATTAATTTTTAATATGCTTTGAGTCTTTTACTACATTATATTAATCTTCGTAATTTTGACTTTATTTTGTAAGGAAAAGAAGAGGAAGAAGAAGCTCACTAGTACGAGAATCCTTAGGCAGCACTGGCATTATCCTAAGATAATTGAACCCACAACTTTCAAATCTCCCCAAACGTCTTAAGGACCAGCTAGCAACGAACTGAAAGTGACGATCACATCGATTTCAACATACATGGAGTGGAGGAATCCAAAACAGCTAAAGGGACACAAGTGAAGTAACAAGATGCGAAAAAATGCAACAAAGCACTAGAGCGATATCCACTTCCCTTCAAAATCCTGTATCCACACTTAGATTATCAAGGAACCATGCTATAACACATCCAAATTGGGCACTACGGGACCTAAGCTACTAACTAGGATTAAAATACACTAATAAGGAACATCAATTATAATCTTCCCAAAACCTGTGTGTACAGTTAATGGCTCCTATCTCTGAACACCGGATTAGACTGCACTCCAAACTGAACACTTGAAAACAAGATAAAGCGAAAACATGCGTGAGTGACTTCTAAGCCACCCAGTACGCGCCCACACAAACAAAAAACTCATAGGAAAACACTTTAACAACTAAACTCTAGGTTCTCAAACTGAAACAAAGCTCTTTTAAAACGCTTTCTGGAAATTCTCGACAAAACTCATCTTTTGTAGAAAAATCTCTTTTTTAGAAAAGCTTCTAAAAATCTTCATGCTTTTCTCAAATATCTTCTCTGTTTTCTATTTTAAAATCTCATGCTCAAATATTTTTCTGAAAACCACTCTAAACTAAACTCCAACTTAATCTCAAAACTCAAATCTGGATAAAACACTGTTCTGTGGCTAGAACTAGCTCTAAAACTTCGTTCTTATCTCAGCTAGAATCTGATTAAAACTCAGAAGCCAAAACTCAGCTTGATTCTAGCTTAAAGTTGTTCTAAATCTTAAATTTGAAAATCATTTCTTTTCTAGTGCCACCTTGATCAGAGGTGACTTGGCTACAAACGGGGGGAGAAGCGCCAACCTCAACCTCTTACGCTGCCACGATGAAAGTCTCCGTACAAGTATGCCACCATCTCGACCAATAGGCCTTACTAATCTTTTCTCTTTTATTTTCTTATTTGCACAGAGATGCGTTCTCCTAACATTCCTCTCTTTTTTGCTATTTGAGCTCACGAGTCATCTTATCTAGCCCACTAACACTTATCTTTGGGCACCTAGTTTCTTTAACCAGGGTCACAACTCTGAAAATCTCATTCTAAAACATGTATCTTTCTTTAAAATTTTTATTCTAAATCTTTTGTATTATGGGAATCTTTTCTATAAAACTTTTCTGTTCTGAGATAGCTTCTCTATAACTTTTCTTAAATCTCAAGAAACTCCTGCTAAGTAAACATGTCAAAAACACATAAATCAAGCATTATTTACAATTCTGAGAAAAACTTTGAGGCTCAGCTTTGGGCCCTGGTTCGGCATGTCGAACCAAAACAACAAATCGAAACTGGCCCAGATGCCTAGATTGATCGACCGAAATCCTGATCGGTTGACCGAAATCCCCTGATCCAGTAGATCGGGAAATTTTGGTCTGCCGAAACAGGAGACTGGGGCCAAACTAACAACAATTTGGCATACCAAATCAAATTCGACATATCAAATTTTGTGTTTTCTAAAAACATACCCATCCCTAGGCCACTTGTTTGTTGGAATTGAGACCTCCAACGGACTCCTTTTTGGTGAACTACAAATCCTATATAAAACATATATTCTAGCTTGCTGAATCTACTTTCTTTTGGGACAAGTTTCATCAAAATCTATTGCATATATCCCAAGATATAAAAATCACAAGGCATGGAACCCATTTTCTATTGTTGTAGCATGCATCTCAAAACTCTACATAAATGTTTGTCAAATCATGG
This sequence comes from Posidonia australis, assembly GCA_024699735.1. Taxonomy (NCBI): domain Eukaryota; kingdom Viridiplantae; phylum Streptophyta; class Magnoliopsida; order Alismatales; family Posidoniaceae; genus Posidonia; species Posidonia australis. The sequence continues at coordinate 21,833 of JAMKQA010010133.1, read as the reverse complement.
AAAAATCATAAGATCATCGTACATCCATGATCTAACTCTAATATACTCATTCTCATGCATTGCATACTTGATCATGGTATTATTCAAGGATTTAAAGCTTATTAGAAAGAAATGGGAGAAGCAAGAGGACACGTACTCTAATTGGATCTTCGGTGATCCCTCGCTCCTCCAACAACTCTCCCTTTCTCTCTGGCTCTCTCTTCCTCTCTGGTTTTTTCCCCAAAATTCCTCTCTCTTCTCCTTTCAGTGTCCCCCCCACCCCAAGCCTTCATCTCTTCCCATTTATGCTGCCACCTCCTTTGTCGTCACTTGTTAACGACCCCTGTCGAGGATCCGACATATCAACGATGCAGCATGGCAGAAAGCTACGGGCATTGTGGCAAGCACAGTGAAAGGCAGTGGAAGTTGTGTGGAACTGTGCTGAGTTGACTCAGCTCTCAATCCAGCTCCACTCGGTCCCACGCGCTTACACATGACATGCACGGGTCTAAAATACCACACAGTAGGGAAATTATCAAGGATAAAAGCAATTAATCAGAGAAAGTCCAACACAAGTTATAATACATAGCTAATTATCCAGATTACAAGAATTAATTACATTTATTCTGGATAATCTGGACATAGATATTACACATGCTCAACTGTCCCTACCTATCCTAACTCTCCACAACTACCTATGCCAATAGAAAAATCCCATTATTAGCATCTGTTGCTGTGGTCGATAGTAGAGTACCCTGTATTTTCCCTTCAAATGACATCCATCTAGACCTAACAATGGTCTACATTCTAACAAGAACCCATCTATGCAAACTTTAAACGAAACAAACATTCGTTGAAGGATCTGATCACATTCAACTTCAAAACTAACCACACTTCCAAGATTGCTCCTTATTAACTCAACACAAAGGTTTGGCACCAAGGCATATAACTCATATCAATTACCATGAATTCTCTTCAATGCAATCTATTTCCCTCTCCATACTTTATGATAAGGTAGATCCAAACTAAACTTCTTAGTCAATTTGTCCTTCAGCTCCTAAACCTTCATGTTATTATTATGCCTTAACCAGTCTATGACATTATTTGCAATCCAATTTTTTGTGGCCTTGTTAGACCTTGCTTTATCGATGGAAAAGCATGTGCGGCTTCCTAATATTTTCTTAACATGAAAGTCCAAACAAGGGGCTTGCTGACCGTTGCCAAGTAAGCAAGGCCATTGAAATGACAATAGGGTGATCACCTTCATCAACATAGGAGGTGTTATAAAGCGCCACAAAGCATGCTCGGCCATAGATCAGTCAACCATGGAGGATAGATATGCAGTAGTTGGCAGTTGTGAAAAGGCGTGCCTCTCTTGTGTGTGAAACTAGCAAGGCACAAAACTGTTTTTGACTTTCAACCTGAGTTTCTTCCAAGTCCAAACAAAATCCAAAGAAACCTCTTGAAGGGTTGGATCTCCTCATCCACGTGGAAAAAGTAAGGAAGAGGTCAAGCCTAGATTTGTTAATTTCCCTCGACATTCTGAACTTTAATTCCCACCTAACGTTTATCCCGTCCTTCTGTTTGTGGTTGGTAAGAACTTTTGTGTCATCCTATTAAGAAATGTCACTACATGTGCTATTTGGTATCTATGATGAGAGCGTAATTGTTGATCATATAGCCTAGAAGCACATAATCTCCTTTGACACTCGAAATCATCACATATGACATTGACCGTTATTGGATCACTCTTCATATACCTCAACTTGAACTCACCCAATATTGAATAAATCCTCAAAGCCATTCTAAAGGTCCTAATATCTGCATACACTGTGCCTGGATCCATGCAAGGCTTGTCCATATCTACCTTTGGAATAATAGGCTCATATTTGTTAACTTGACCATCATCAAGTTCATAGTTCTCATCTTCTGTGCCACTCCAATTGTGGTAGTTGTTTTTAGTTTTTACACTAGCATCAAACCCTTCTAACTCTTCTTCTTCAATCCTTTTAGCATCTCCTTGTTCTTCACCTTCAACATTAGGATTTTCAACACACTCATCTCCCTCTTTGCCTTCAACATTAGTAATTTCAACAAAGTTGTCTTCCTCTGGAAAGTCATCTTTAGGGTTTATCACATCCTCCACTTTAGACTCACTTCCTATGAATTTCCTTTTACTCCTTTCATTTAATGGAACAGTAGGAGTAAACAATAGGGGTTGCTTCAGATTCTTTTTTGTTACATAAACCTCTACGACCTTTTGTGTATTCCTATGTTGAAGTATGCTTCTAACATCTTCGTTAGAATGCACATGTCTATATTCTTTTGGAGTTTTGTTAAGAACCCTGTAGATAATATCTAACTCTTCATTTACATCCAGATCAACTACATCTGAAGCTTTATCAATTATCAAATTCAAGTCTAGATAATCTGAGTCAAAGAAGAAGCTCTTTTGCTTCATTAGTCTAGGTTTCAACTTGTTCTCTCCTTTCAACTTCCCTCAATATATGAAATAACTTCAATGTATACTCCTCATTTCTAATTAACAACATCAACCACATTAAGCAAAAGAGGCCAATAAGTAAATAATCAACAATAGTAACCAATAAGTAACTTTTGATTTAACCAGTAGCTAAAATCTAAATAACAATAGCTTATTTAAAATTTAATAACAATGAGGGTTCAATAATAATACTTTCAGTAACAATAAGAGTTCAATAATAATGACAGAAATGTGTAACTTTTAAATAACAGCATTCAACATATTTATCTAGAATAAAGCAACATCCAACACGTTTATCTAGAAATGATTAACTAAATTAAATTTTTGACAATTTGTATACCACACATTGCAGAAGTCAAACTGAAACCAAACAAAATCAAAAGAAAAAGATACCAAGGAAATTTGGAAAACACAAAGATTTGAAACCCTTAAAATCTATCTATAGAGATCCTAAAATCGATAATTTGTAATCGTAGAAACTGCATTACATTTTGAAACAAACTAAAACGAAAAAATATCAAAAGAAAATGACACCATAAGAAATTTGTTAAACATAGACGCAGAAACCCCCAACTCTATCCATAGAAATCCTTAAATCAACCAATAGAAACCCTAAATCCTTGACCTAGGGGAACTCTAAAATCAACCAAACTATTGTCAATCCAAAAGGTAAAAGAAAGGACACAAAGATTACTAGAGGAGGAGATAACATTTGATCTAGTCGTCGATGATCGGATATTCCTCTATCGATGATTATGAAACACATTGTTTTTCACCTTCATCCTCGCATTCATCATTCATTACACACAACACCAATCTTCTCTCATTCTCTCTTAGTGTTTCAAATCGAGGAGAAAGGAGGAGGATTGTTGGAGTTTTGTAGGTAACAGGAGAGCAAGCGCGAACAAGAGAGGGAAGAAGAGAGGAAGCACAAGGACATGTTAGAATTTGATCAGTCTTTTTGTTATGTGGTATTATTAGGAAGGAGGGATAGGTCAATCATTTTACATCGTGGGGTAGAAGCCTAGTTAGGATTACACAAGGGAAAGTAACGACGAGGGCATGTAAGCGTACGAGTATGTAAGGGCATATAAGAAGAAAAAAAATTAGATAAGCACATACTAGACAAATATAGTACTTTCTAAGGACATGTAAGCAAAAATCCAAAAAAAAAAATTGGACTCCGTTCATTCTTTGTTTTTTCCTCTATTCTTCTCTCTCTTGTTCTGTTGCCCCGTTGATGATATTATGCATCAGTAGACTCGTCCTTTGATTACTTCTTCTTTTTTTCCCCTTTACATTGCTAGTCTTGGCATATGTAATATTGACATGAACATTGCCTTAATTTTTACTTTTACATTGTCAATCTTGGCATTTGTAATTTTGACATGAACATTGCCTAAATTTTGTTACCTATTTTTGACCACTTGCTCAAGCCGTGGCTAATATATATAACTAATACTTGGCCAAGAAAAAAAACGATGTCAGCCATGGAGTGAAAATTTCTATTTTTTCTTTTCCACCCTTATATTATGCAAACAGTCCTGCATCCTCAAGTTATTTGCAATCCGATCCCCTCATATGCCAGTCGAAAGAAGTGGTGGCGAAGAGATTCAATTCGTGCTAGGCAGCAATGGAGGAGCTACTGAGGCAGCATGTGTTCGCCACCCATGCCGTCGCCGCTGCCTCCTCCGTCGCCTTCGCCTCCTCCCTCACCCACCCACTCGACACCCTCAAGTCCCTTCTCCAGGTAAACAAAAGCCTATTCCTTGTCTGCAAAGATCCCAACTTTAGCAAAGCCCAGTACGGGAAAGCAGTCGAATTTACGATGGAGTAATGCAAAAATAAAAAAAAACTCACCTTGTCGATTTTTTTTTCCATATGTGGGTTTTTAAATGTGTCATGGCGGAAGGCCAAGAGGGCAATGATTCCAGTTCATCGATGTTGGTTTTGCTCATCACATCTCTCAAGAAGCTAACTCTTTGAGTTTGCTTGGAATGTGATTTTGGGTTTTATTTTGGAGCTTCTTCTTTTTTGTGAGATTTTTTTCTAGTAAAGATGGATTACCTTGTGGTACTCTTGTCCGGGTTTTTATTTCGTTGCTGATTGCTGTACAGGTTGCTGCAGGTTCTCGTCAGCAGCTGAGTCTTACTCAGGTGCTGGATAGAGTTCGGAATATAGCGGGCTTTTCAGGTAGAGGACATTGATACAATAATACCATTTGTCTTATATTTTTCTTTTCACTTTATCTTTTCTTCTCATTTTGTATCTTATTATTATACTCCACGGTGGGGTCTGAAGCCTTGGCCATACCAATACTTTCTGAGTTTCAAAGTCCATAACCAAATATTAATGTTTCTTTTTGGATGTTTGTACTTTGTAAGGAGTCTGAAATAGAAATACGAAATATTCGAATATTTATTTAATTGTTAACGTCTTCTAATTGTTTAAGGTACATTAACACAGACTTTTGTAAAGCTATTAAACTATAGAATGATGATCGATGATTTATACAGTAATGTGTTATATATCCATTCCATTATGATTTCATAGACAAAGATGTATTCCTTACATGGAAAGGTTGTGTGAGTGTAGAGAATAGAAATCAGAAAGATTTATCATGTTGTTTTTTTTAGAGTTTGTATCAAGGGTCTTCATGTATTCTTCATTTGATAGGTTATTGATTTTTCCTATATGTTTTCTTAACTTTAGAATGTGCTCAGCTCAGGTTTCTAATGATGAATCAGGTCAATTATTGCAATTCCAAACCCGGGTGTCACTGAACCTTGAATCATGATTCCTTATGCACCATAACATGAAAGAGGACATGGAAATGATAGGAAGCAAGATTTGACAATAGACTCCCAATTCATGCTCAATGTCTTGATTATACTTGCACATGTAGGTTACCTAGAGAATGATGGTGAATTTCGGAATACCTGGATACCTTACACGTCCTTGTAACATTGTCTTAAATTGAAAAAACAGCAAGAATATGTTTCTGATACTGTTTTATAGCACCAAAAATTCATAGAATAAATCACATATGTTAACCAGAAGTTCTTTAATGACATTGTAGGTTTATATAGTGGGGTTGGTTGGTCGACGTTCGGCAGAGTATCAGGAATCGGTCTGCGATTTGGAACCTATGAACTTCTATCTGCTTTCTGCAAAGGTAAATCATTTTTAATGCTGTCACTGCATGCGATGTGTCTGAATTTGTTACAAATGCTGTATTGTTCTTTTTCATATTGTGCTAAAAGAATGATAACTGCACGTGATTTATCCTTTGCTTATGCCATCGTTCTCCATCAAGATCTATGAAATTAAAAATTAGACATCTTCATATGGCTGCTTTTACCAAGGTGGTATGCAAGGATTTTGGTGGCTATATGCCTATTTAAAAATTTATAGGCTGCAAATCTACATAAATGTGCTATTCACCGATAGTCTCTTGGAACCAGATCGTGTAGGTAGACAATATTTTACTAGAATTTGTTGTAAGCTGGATAAAAAAAAGGGAAAGAAAAACTTGTAAGCCACTATGCATAAAAGCAGGATATGCACACTACAACATGATAAAACCGTAACATCACCATTTTCAATAGTGCATTTAAAAGGTCAATAATTATTCAATATTTTTATCCTACTAAAAGGAAGCAAATAAAATTTAAAAATAAACATGATAACATCAAAAGGCACTAACATTCTCCAATCCATGCCTTTCTCTCCACTAAAAAGCCACAGCACACAAAAAAAATTGAAAAAACATCACTCAGTAAAAAAATCACTGTAACCTCTACAACAGTAGCACATCATAATATATACACAACTTAATAACAGGCATTGCTATAATTCCTCTTCTCAATCTACAATCTACAATTCATGGGACACCATCCACTCAGAAAAGGGTGGGTACCTCCTGACACTCTATTTAATTGAGAGATGGATTTCTGTAAGTTTCAACTGACACAATTAAATCTTAATGAGACTAAGTGTAACTGGGAAGTATGGAGTTAGGTTTCATTTTCATCATTTTCAAGAACCTCAAATTGAATTTGGATGGAATAACAGTAACAAGAATAATGCATGTGGTGGCCATGGGGCCAATAATATGAATTTTTTCACCATTCAGCTTGCAAGGTTACATTTACTTCCATGAAAATTTCCAATTGTTGAAATTGTAGACCATCATGAAATGTTCCTTTGAAAGTGCAGTCATATGTCTTCGTTGCAAATGCACATGAACAAGATTTATCCACCAAGGGCAATCATTATCTTAGTTTTTAGAGTTAATGTCATTTTAGTACATTGAACTATAGTCGATTTTTACTTTACTACTCTCAACTTTAAAAGGATTCAATTTGGTACCTTGACTTACAATATTTCACAGTTTAGTGTTTTTGTTATGTTTTTATAGTTTTATAATATTTTGAGACGAAAATGCCCCTCGATCTTTCTTCTTCTTCTTCGTCGTACTCACTAAAAGAGACGATCGGCACTCACTAAAACAGTACATGCAACTATAACAACAAAAAGGAAATAAGAAATCTAGTCAACTTCCAAAATCATAGTCCCAAATGTCACTGCAGCCACCTGCGGAGGTCAGTCGAGGATGAAGGCGACACCTCCCAGGCGAAACTCTCAATGTAAGACGACACACGTTCGACCTCCACTCCACTCTGAATCTCCTGTTCGCACTCTTGAAGCTTGGACTCCTTAGATCATGCGAGTACCCAACCTCCTAGCCAACTGCCATCACAATTGTCCGAAGGTACTTGGAATGACAGTCACTTCTTTGTTGACCCATCGCCATGGTCCCGTTCCAAAGTCGATGGTCTTTGTCTCAGCGTGCTCTATGACTTGAGCCATGCTTTGGCTGATTTCGTCGTAGTCATGTAATCGGGAACCAACACAAGCCCTACATGCACTACTCTAGTGGTCGTAGTGGGAATTGGGAGTGTGGACGGAGGAGTAGCTTCACTCTTCTCTACTATATCATGGGTTGGCAGAGTGAACTTGTAATGGGTGGATCTTGGCAAGAGAATGGGTGAGAATTTAACAACGTTAGTGTTTAAATTTGATTTGAAGACAAAATAAAAATTAATGTATTAAATTGAATCCTTTTAAAGTTGAGGATAGTAAAGTAAAAATCAAATATAATTCAAGGTACTAAAATGACATTAACTCTATTTTTTATCATACCAAACCTAGATCTCATGGATGGATCACTTATTGTGGTTATTAATATATACTGCAGAAGTTGCTTAGCACACTCATTTTGGTTTAACTTATTCTCTAAAAATGTATGAGATGAGAAGTTATTCAAGGTCTACCAAGTAAATTTGTACATCAACTTTCAAAAAAATGAGTTGTCCCAAGGGTTGTCGCATATCTAACTCTCATATAAATAAAGTTGATTTCACTCTGAATTCAGCAAATAATTCTGTCATTGTCATCATGTCGTAAAGCCTTGTCCCATCTATCTGGAGCTTATATGATCCTTTCAGAATCCAATAAGTTGAGATGTATTATGTCTAACTGGCAACTTGATGCCTATGCAGCTATACTCTAAAAGTCATTGCAAGTATACAAGTTAGATAACTTCAACAGAACAGGGACATGTCATATGTCATGAAAGACAATTTAATGAGTAGGACAATCTACCTCGATGCTCCCTCAGATTTTGAAAGTCTGAAGAAGATAGAAGAAAGTAATTCTTTATTAAAAATTGTGTGACATAATGTATCAAAAAGCAACTTGTAGTGAAATCTCTGATTAATTTTCTCACTGTTATTAAACAACAGAAGTAGCAAAACAATGTTGTATCTTGTATATTTGATAGTTGGAGAACTAAACCAGAACCTTTTTCTATCTTCCAGCTTACCTTCTTCAGTGGCCTGTGATAAGAATTACTATACTGCTTTTGTCCATTGGGATGTAGGGGATCTAAATGAGAAACATCACGTTGTTAGCTGCATCTATTGCTGTTGCACACATTTTATTTTTTTCCTGCCTTTTTTTTCAAAGAATGATTGGACCTTTTATTTATTGATGAAAAATCTAAGCTGCACAGAAAACTATAGGTAAGATGGCTATAGCTAAAAGAACAAAGGAAAAGAAAGATTAAAAATAACTTACTCCATACCGGTAGATCCCCAACTCAGCCAAGGATTTTGCCCAAGAACATCAGTATGTTCCACAGCTTGCCACAATTACAATTAAGTAGGCTGCTCCTCTGTTAAAAACCAGCTTGTTTCGAGTATTTTAAATGCACCAACATGCAGCATGTGATACCATCCATGCCATATTGGATCTGAACTAACTAAAACAAAAAATTCCATATGTTTCTCAGCATATTTTCCTGCCTTTTGTTTCTGAATTTCCTGCAAAATCACCAAAGAATAACATATTTACATTGTCTTGCAGATGGAAGAGAAGACAACTATGTTTATGTATATGAGGCTCTATTGGCAGGCTTTGCTGCTGGTGTTGCAGAGGCTACCATAAACACTCCATTTGAGCTTTTAAAGCTGCGAGCTCAGCTGAGTTCCACTTCTTCTGTCAAAAATATTTGCCCATCTTGGGCACTTCAAGGAGCTAATCCAGTAATTTCAAAATTATTACATGGTTATACTCCTGATGTGAAGGCATGGAGTCAGACTCTTAGTCTGTTGTCTGCATTACCAAATAAAAATTCTGATATGGTAGGTGCACTGAAAAGTTACCCATGGTTGTTGACTGGATCAGGAAAACCCCCACTTGCTTCTGATGTTAGAAGTCCCACACAAGTTATCTCTTTGGAAGGATGGGCTGTTTTAGGCAGAGGTCTTCGGTCTGGAATAGCTCGTGACTGCATTTTTGGTGGTGTTTTTTTTTCAACCTGGCAATTCTTTCATATTGCAATGCTGAACTGGAAAGCGATAGACATGAAGCCACCTCCCAGGTTCCAATGACTGACAATTATGCCTTTTATAATTATGTAAAACATGTTTTATAGGATCCCCATGTTACATATTCTTACTGTTATATATAATCTTGCTAAACCATGCTATCTAGTAGCTTCTTTGTTTTTGTAACTTTTCCTATTTACTTTCTTTTGATTTATTTCTGTTGCATGTCGTTTTCTCTGGTCCCTTCAAAATTACAGTATTTAAAAAGTAACTGATCTACTTGATGAAAATTCTGGAATGTTGGTCTGTACAGTAACTTTGCAACATAAATTACATTGCAATAGCATGAATACTATAGAAATTGCTCCATAATTCTCTGTTCATGCCATAGACTTTCCAAGTGATGAAGAATTTGTTTTGTCACTTTAGTTAATATGCTATATATGTCCCTTACTTTTTAAAATCATAATTTGAAGAGTGTTCTGATATCAGTGTAATCATTATATGAGTCGTCGCCATTTTTCTTAGAACTCCATTGCCACTAGGCTCCATATATGAGTCATCATCGTTTTTCTTATGGTTCTGCTGTCACTGAAGATCTTTATACAAGTCATCATCATTTTTCTGGAGACTTTATGGCCACTACAGTCCACATCGCATTGTCAGGGCATAGGCTCTTAGATTGTTGATTCTCAGCCTTGAGTTCCACCATAATTTTCCAAATGGGCTTTACGGAAGGATGAGATTCTAGTCAGTGTCAGAAGTATAGCTTTGCAATGCAAAAAATGAGGCCCCGTAGGAAGCTCTCTGAAATGTCCCCAAACACACCCTAATATATAGTTTTGCTTGCCTCTCTTTCTTTGCTTGGTTTTGCACTACTTCATCATTTAGAATTTGAGTATGTTGCTGCTCCTTGTAACTTTGCCTTCCATTCCTGATAATTTTATCACTCTTTGGAATATTAATCACTTTCTCCATATCATAAACTTAGTATGTAAGGTACCAAGCTTTGCAATTCAATGAGTTCTTGTCATCCGAAAAAAAAATTTATGGTGGTGATTGTCAAGATCCTTATTGTATACTTTCATAATAAATTAGAGTTTCTTCAATGCCAAGCCTATGTCTTATATTGTAATTTTATTTTAATACTGTTTGTCATGTTCTTCAGTTCACTTGGGGATGTTGGGCCTGTATCTCCATTTGCTGCTAGTGTTGCGGCTGGGATTTCTGGGTCTTTTGCTGCTGCTGCTTCTCATTGTTTTGACACTGCTAAAACTCGATCACAATGCATTGTTGTACCTAAGGTATTAAAAAAACTGATCATCTTTTCAGCTGTAATATATTCCAAAAGTTGTACTCATTATGTAAGAATGTTAGATCCACGAGAATTAAGTATTTTTCATGCTTAAGAAAATGAAACTGAATTCTGGTTTACTAGTGATGACCATGGTACCACATACAAAGTCATGGAACCAGATGTAATATTGTGAATAATCATTTACTGGCTCAGTATCATTTAGCTTCTTAATTTCTATCCTGGTTTGCATTTTTTTAGCCAAACTGATCAAATGAAGTGGATCATAACCAGCAGCACATAATGTAAAGCTTGTAGAGAAATGGTTGCAATTTAATTGCCAACCTAATATCACTTTGATATTGCTACACAAGCTACATAAGGATAATTGCCAGATGCCTTATTTTGTTGTTAGGAGTACCAAGTATAGTCACATTAAAATATTTTACTGTTGTTATTACTTGTTAAACCATTCTTGCATGGTAACAATGTAGTAAGTTGCACTTTAACTATTGTAAAACGAGTTTTTTTTTATGATTAGGTGTCAGAGATCTGCCATATTAGTGATATCCATTACTTTATAATTCTCTAAACCCTCTCTAGCCAGATGTTTATTAATTCAATATCTGACCATAATTACTCTGGAATAGTTGGACGGTTTATTTCTTTTAATGTTTGACGGCCCCATCTTTGCATTCAGTATATATCAATGGAAAGGAAGCTTTTGAAATGGAAAAGGCTGGGGACTTGGATAGAGAGATTTACAGGCATTTCTCCAGCAGACAGAGGTGCACTTTTCCGTGGCGTTTGGCTTCGGATGGCTCGGAGTGGAGTTGCTTCATTCGCAATCGTAGGGAGCTATTTATTGGCCGTTGACCTACTCTTTTGAAGATTAGCAATTTGTGTTGTAACTACAAATCTTCAAGTTGTACATTACTAATTTCTTCATATTGTTGTGCACCTCTTTTTATCCTTGCTAATTTTTTTATAATAGTTTAAATGTAATGATATTATATATATATATATATATATAATAAGCTGTATCTAAGAAATGAATGAGTCTCCATTTCTGAGAGCATTAACATTTTGAATGAAGGATTCTATTTGCAGAGTGTAAATGTGAGAGCTCAGTCAGCATGGAAGCTTAATGCTCATATCACTGGCTCCCCTCTGTCCGATTTCATAAAATTGTTCACGTAAAGAAAAAGAGATAACTAGGATAATGAAACGTTTAAAGTATATCTGGTCTCTCCAAAAATGAAAATTCAGGAAGGTTCTCATTTTATGGTCCATATGCATGGTGATATGATGGTTACACGTAGACTTGGAAAACGGGCTGAGTCGGTCCAAGCCCGCCTGGCAAAAACACCCGCGGGCTGGGCCTGGCCGGCTGGCCCGCCTAGGCCAACCGGATAGGTCCATTTCGGCCCGTGGGAATCGGTCAGGTTGGGCCTGGTTGTCCCGCACTGTGCACGGAAAATGGCCGTCGGCCCGGACCGGCCCGGATGCGGGTCATGGGTCGTGCCGGACCCATGGTCTGTTGCGCCTGGCCCGGTCCGGACCCGGGTGGACCAGTTGTTTCGTGGACCGGGTCGGTCCGATCCGATCCGTTTTCCATGTTTAACTACACGTCCAAGATTCTGACCACCCTTTCCAAATACTTCATCACCAGGAAGACATGCAAGGTAAGTTGATCCCTGACGGGGAAAGGAGAGGAGGTTCTTCTGCAGTCCAATTGCAGAGAGCTTGGAAATTTTTTGGAGATCACAGTGGACTTGAAAGGCCCCTCCATTGTTTTATATTTTTTGGTAGGATTATTAAAACGACACGACTCAATGCATACTCCTCCCTCAACTCCTCCTGTCCTTCTTCTCCTTCTCGATTCCTTTTGTCCTTCTTCTCCTTCTTGATTCCTCTCTTGAGTCTCCTCCTCCCCCTCTCACATCACACTAGTAACGCATCTACAGAAGACTCATTAGATATTTATGCAAAGGTTAGAGATATCTCCGTTGTTAATTGAATATTTACGCTTATACTAAGTTGTTCTTTGAATAAGTGGTTAGGAGACTTAGTGAAACATTGAAACACTTGTTGAAGCATATCTAGGCTAGCTAGCAGTGCTTTGAGTTTTGTTTATATTTTATAAAAAAAGCAACCTTAACTCTCCTAAGGTAACCATTCTAATCATGTTCCTGTATAAACTTTTTTTATATCGATCGATTAAACTTCAATTTACTTATGATTTCGATTAAGTTAGTGTCAACATGACTAAGAATTTTCCTATCGAGACTTTCTTTAAGAAACATTCTTTTCAAAATTTAATGGCAAATTTTATATATTTTATCAAAGACTAAATTTTCTTTTTATGCTTGTTTTTTGTAAAAATCAATGTTTTCTAACAATTAGATATATTTTTAGGTACTTCATAAATATTAAAATTATTTGTTGACCATTATTTTCGCAAATGTCTACGTCTTATTGGATATATTTTTAGGAACTTTATAGAAAAAGATAAAGAATAGTACATGATGTTTCTAAAAATTATTCTTATTCTTATAATAATTTTTTATTATATTTAATAAATATATACGATATAAAATACCACCATTCTTTGTTTAATGACTTCACCGCTTCCAATAAGCTCTCTCTTACAATGGACAAACTAAGGTCTGACAGGTCAACCAGGACTTGTCTGTCATTATAAAACAGAGATTAGTCCCACATCGCTACAGAAAATAGTGGGACCCTACTACTAGTTAAACGTATTACCATTGTACCTTGAGCAGTGAGGACGTTTCACATGTGTGGTAGGGTTTACCCACGTTGCTTCTTAATTAGAGGTGTGATATGTGAATACTGAGCTCTATGTACTTTTTGCAAAATAAAGAAGGGTTTTAAAATATTTATGGTATATATTTGGATAGTCCGGTGATCAGCCCTCGGCTCTTGACGAAATGCAATAGGTGAAGTTTGATTATCTATGCTCATTTGTTCAAGCATAATGTTCCTGAGGGTAACATCTTTATTTAAACATGGTGCACTGGGAAAGCTTTATTATATACGATGATCTTGGTTTGCTACAGACAAAAAAAAAACCTTGTTAATTTCTTATTCCTTTGAGTTGTTAATTTGGACATGATCATCAATCCAGAAGACCATCACAATACAAAAGGCCGATGTTCCTTTTTTTGGTAGAACGGTACCCAAATGGTCAGTGTATTATTTTCATTAGTTAGCTTGCTAACTCAGTATTTTATCACGCATGAAGAGATTTGTGCTTATAAATTCCCTTTTTTTGGAGGGAAATTCTAGGCATCAGTTTGATCCAATGACCGTTAAATAGCCATTGTAAACCTACAGCAACCACTAAAATGGACGTCATGTCCTTAAATTGGACGTCCTACTTTTGTGAAGAGGTAATTATCTCAATTTTCGGAAATTCATTTCCTACCATGGCTACTAAAATGGACATCCTGATTTTGTGAAGAAATAACCATCTCCATTTTTGGACTTCCAAAAGAGATTCTAAGCGTTCTTTTTATCTAACGGCCCAAATTTAGACAGTGGGCCAGGTAAAGGAACCTATTGCCAAACCCGATCGGCTTGGGCCATGTCGGGTATGGGCTAGGGCCTGTGCCATACTCGGGCCTGGGGTATAAAAATCTCGGTCCAAGCCCTGGCCCTCTCGATAGTCGGGTCGATGCCGACCCTACAGTCCGGTACATTTCCAAGTGTCAACAACAAAATTGCAAGTTGGTGCGGAGTTGGACAAGTGACATGTTCTACTTGTTGACTTCTTCTGCATAATATTTGAACGCTCTGTTGATTGATTCTGCACAATATCTTGTTCTGCACAAGAAGTCCTGTGGCTCCATTGATACGGCCAGTGGTGTCAGATCCTGGTGGTGTGGCCACTTACAATGCAAGCCATAATTCCACCAGGAAGGGGGAAGATGAGGGCCACAAATGATCTACTGGATGAAAGCCTCTGAGATGCTTGATGAAGATAATGCTACCCATTTTTTAAAAAAATTCAAAGTATTTGCAAAGTACAAATAAAATTATGTTTCTTAGAAGTTTTTATCGCTTGAATTCACGTTGAATTGAATTATCCAAGAAAGCGTAGTGGGTGGATCTCAATTGGACTAAACGAGTACAAGGAGAGGGTTCTTTTTTCTTTTTTCGGCGATTTTACAGCATATAGATCGGCACAAGTTTTCCTATTTTTCGCTCTACTTGTTAAGATCTAGCTTTTCTAGGACTAATGCAAATACTTAGGGAAAATAGTTTATATACACCAAATATTATATCAATTTATGCACAGCTAACGTGATATCCAAGGTAACATCCAATGTGGACGTTCATGTCACATATTTACGTAGCATCGATCTTTTGTCATTTTCATATCATGAATGATTCGAAACAATACGAAACGAATGATTTGAGATTGTACAAATATAATACAAATTTGTATCAAAATGATATGAACTTTTGTGTCATTTTAGTATAATTCTCGTATCATAATGCCACAATCTTGTATAATCTGTTATCATCTCATAACAAGTTGAATTATACAAGAATGTATATTCTTATACCAGCTTGTATCAAATTGATATGAAGTTTTACGGTATTTGTTGTCATTCTCTTATCATATTGGACTTCTTGGTTTCCAACTAGAATCATGATACTAGCAAAGACCAGTTATACTTTAGTATAAATGATCACATTTAGTATAAATGCATGATAGTGGAATCAATATTGAAAATTTCAGTATTTGATATAAAATGTAATATACCGTAAAGAAAATAAAACAACGACATGGAGCTAGTCCTTTTCTTTCCTGTTATCTAAACAGAAAAGATTAAATGGTGTTCAAAATTAAGAGAATCATCAAACCACGCTTACTTTCTTTCAATAGCCATTCACAAAAATGAAAACACAATACAGGAGTGTATTTTTTTTAGCTACGGTCTGGGTTTACACGGGCCCAGAATTGCTATTGTCGGATGTTTTTCTACCACTGTGGCAACAGAAAAATCCAATGGTTGTGTTTCTGGGCTCACGTGAGCCCAGACGGCAACTCGATCAACCCTCATACAGAAACATGTATAGGTAAGCTAACAAAGCATATTCCTTAACTCATCAAGAAGTAAATGTGTAAATTCTGACTTCAACTTCAAATATTGGTACTTCAAAAACAGATCCACGCCAATTCGATCGTGCAGAACACGTAAGAACTACATGAATCATAGCTGACAAGACTGATGCTTAAGTGATAGGTGCTGATAAGACTTAAGAGGTTAAAGTTTTCTACGTGGTTCAGGCAATACTTAGGATGCCAAAAAGACATCTTCTACAATCTTTAACCAGAGTGTGATATACACGTCTTATTTTTAGTAATGTCTTTGTGTGGATAATTGTGAGCATTCTTTAAGACCCAAGACAGGAGAGTTCCTCATAGGATGGCTCGTAACAGTACAGTGTACTTTGATAATTATTTGTGGACTAGTATCAATTGCTTAGTATTAGACAGCACAACATATTTTTGGGATTTGATTGGTTTATGAGTTGATTCGTCAAAATGTAGTCATTTTGAGATGCATGTTATAGTTACAAATATGTATTGTGTTTTCAAAGAAAAGAGTGAAAAGATGTCGAGATGAAACATGTATAGAGTTTTTCATGCATACTCGTGATATAATTTTGATTTCTGTGTGTTTGGTGCCTAAGTAAACCATTGGGCAAACTATAAACAAAGGATCTATAGAATATCAGGTGCATTAGACTCGTGTATCTGGTGCATGCATGTAGTATGCATGTTTTTGTTAGATTTGTGTTTTCCACAAAATTTTGAATTATCCACATAGTTTGGATTTACCGTGGCTTTCTTGATGAAATGGGATATGTAATGGGTAACCAATAGTTGTCACTCACCTTTTATTTGTTGTCCTTTTCAAATGCAGATTAGTAATGATTTTGTATTCTAATGCATATAAACGAAGTCACATAACCATACATTACAAGGTCATAGATAGTATAATTAGTTGTTGATAAAATTTGTAATTACTTGATTCACCATAGAATTGCATTTATTATTATATAAAATCAGTTGAATGGTAATTTAAGTGTATTATCGAGGGTCGTGACGGTTACTCACTTCATCTTTGCCCATTCTAGCATCCTTCTACAATTTTCATTTCATAATAGAGAATAACTATTTATACTGTAGGTCATAATTACTCATTACATGTTATTATTTTTGTTAGCATATTAAAGTATTTCTCATTATTTTGAGACCCACTAATATGTGATTTTATCATAATTACTTACATTGTATATTGTAATTATCCTTGTTGCATATTAAAGTTATTTTTGTTGCATTTTGCAACAAGCTTATTTTTCTCTAATTACATATCTTATTTTGTGTGAACCACTAATACACAGATTAGTTTGCTACACTGACCCTATCCCACTAAAAAATAGGCATGAGTTACCACTAACTACACACCCACTACCACATGCCATGTTCTTATTGGAGCGACTATTTTGGACGTTGAAATTGGCATCTTTCCTCCAAGGTCAATCTTTAAATACATATCATATCATCAAGAACAAACGGATTATTGTCTTTCACTATATGACAAATTAATTATCCACTTGAGTCATTTTCCTTCCAAATTGAATCGCTGACTATGCTATTTTACTAGTTATAAAAAGAACTTAGGTTTATCTTGATTATAAAAAGACACATCTCAGATCCTATCCACATTTAATAATAACAAAATAAGAACAAATGACTCCGCTTCTCAAGTTTAAGAAGTAGGTATGATAATACATTCCAACATGGAGAAAGTAGAGACATGATCTTATATATATATGTTCACACAGAGAGAAATGCTACTTCTCTATAAATGTAGATATTGATGTCAAAATTTGAGCACGACGTAAAGATCATAGAATATCTAATATACAATCAACACATGTAGATGTCGTAGTGCAGGTAGACTAACGCCCGTTGGAAGATTTTGGTGTACTCCTTGGTAGACACCAATTTGTGGTCATTCTTAATTTATTCCTGAAATCAACATCCAATGCTTCTCCCATCTCAATGCGGCTATAAAAGGCGAAGCATACACTATCGACATTTAAGGCCAGTAGCTGATGTGAATAGTAATCATTCTATTAAAAGTACTAGTAAAGAAGGTATTGATATAATGAATCTGAATATATTGGGAAAATTAGAGTTTTGGAAAATGTGAGAGATCACATATCATATTTGTACAAAGCGATTTTTTCTTTTGAGACAAGATAGAATTTATACAAGGCGATATTGTCAGCCAAAGATATTCTTGTCAGGACAAAAAAGGTTGTAGGAGGTAACAATGGGACTCAAAATACTTGCCGATGCATAGACCCACCAAAATTCTATGATTATAATCGTATTTGATTATATCCAGATACATGAAATTCCACAAAGACTAGGACTGCAACAGTAAGAACAAAAATCGATTCCTCACCGAATTCTAATTGGCCAGCACGAATCCTAGGAGTCACCATGCCCAAAATCCAAACCAAAAGGCAGCATTATATCATATGCATATCAAGCAACCAGAACGACACGCAAACTAAGAAGTCGAATTGGCAAGTACCTCTTCAAGAGCCCCCATGACTTCCGACGTGATCTCCAGCCAACGCCTCCGTTGTCTCGCTTCCCCCGCAAGATACCTCTTGACCCTCCTCTCGAGCACTTTCCCAACTTCAGGCCTAATCTTCGCAACAGCGCTCTTCAGCAACCCCTGCATTACGCCATTCACCTCCTCCTCCAACCGATCCGCGACATAACTCAACACCGGGTACAAACCTCCTTCCTTTTCCTCTACATCCACCTCCACCGGAGGAGAAGCAGTCGGTGTCTCCACCACCACAGGCTCAGCAACCACATCAACACCACTCTCCCTCCTCCTCCTAGGCTTCCTCTTCGACTCCTCCGGCGGAGTACCACCATTCTCCTCCTCCCTAGCCCGTACCTTCCCAGAACCACTACCACCCTCCGCCCTGCCGCCGCCGCCGCCCCAGATCTTCATGGCGAGGTCGGAGGCCACCTGGTCATGGAGATTGCCGTTGTCGTTGCGGTTCTTGTTGTTGTGGTAGTACTTTTCCTTCAACCTCCGGATCTTGTCGTGCAGCTGGCTGTTCTTGAACTGTTTGTTGTGGAGTGATTTCCTCGCGAAGACGTGGAACTCCTGCTTCTCCTCCGGCAAGGACGGGCCTCTGCCGGTGGTGTTGCGGTAGGAGAGGAGCGTCTCGAGGAGGAGGATCTCGTCTATCTCCGTCCAGAACCGCCCGTGGGTGGAGGGGGTGGTGGTTGGGGGAAAGGTGGAGGCCATTGGTGGCGGAGAGAACAACGGGAGCTAGGGCTTCATTTGAGGAGTGGGGAGAGGGAGGATTTGAAACGACATTTGCCAAAATGTTTTTGTTTTTTTTTTTTTTTTCCCTGTTAACGGTTGAGACAGTGAGAGGTGAATTTTTATGCAGATTACTCAAAACTAATACATGTGATGAGTTTATAGTTCTTCCGTCATTATGAAAATGTCACTTATTTACTTCATGTCTAAAATTCGTGGGTAAAGATTTAGATGATAAAATTTATCGAAAATCTTATTTTTGTCTTCTAAGCATGGAGGCCTACCATAATCATATTTCAGAAAGTTCCCATTAACAATACATCGGACTAATCATGACTACCACATGGTGTGTTGACTAGAATGAGTGGAACTTCTATTTTTTTTTCAAGTTCAAATCTTACAAACTACAAGAAAAAAATATATACAATAAGGAAAAAAAAACAATATATCAGACCATACTAGAATCAATATTTGATTGGATTATGCAATAATTCAAAAAATACACTACATTGCACAGTTCCATCTTCCTGAATACGTATCAAGTTTTGTGAGAAAACAGCATATCTGTCTCTATCTTAAGTGGATATAGACACATATATGAATTATATGCATCTGTTTTGAACGGACATGGATCCTTTAATTCTTTGACATGATATCGGACAAATTGAATGTTCATGTAAATGTAAGTTTCATCTTATTTCTTTCCTTAAAAAAAAAAGTGAACAAATCAAACAAACAATAGGTTAGTAAGTATAGAGTCGTTATAAAAACAAGAATATACATGGAAAACAAATGACATAAATAATATGTATCGTGATTTACTCTAATGTACTGTGATTACTACAAATATATAGAGAATTAATTTATAAAAAAAACACTCCCTTCACGAAAAGGACAGTTTAACCTATGGTGCTTTAACGATGTTTGCTCACTTCAAGTCTTCCACCAGTTAAGGCTCATTTAGGACAAAATTCCTAGACTTTGTGGGACAATTATTTGCATCATGAAATGTTAATTTGGTGTGTCATGTACTATAATTTTGGTAAGTCTTATAATAGACTAAAAATATATTTTAGTTAATTAAAAATCGAAAACTAAATAAGAATAGTGATATAAAAAAAGAGTGAAAAAAATGTAAAGGTAATTTTTTATGGTATGTTAAATATTTTTGACTTTATATCATTATTTTATATTTATATTTTTTTCTTATAATTTATGTATAAATACAATTAATTACATTAAACTTAGTAGACCTTCACAAATTATGTGATAATTAAGTAACCATAAACTTCATGTTATCTTTTAATTCATTGTATAATAAGAAATTGCCACATGTCGTACTTTTATTGTACTTTAAAGTCAAGTGCTATTTCTCTATGATCTTAAATTATAAAACTGTTTCTTTTTAAGTAATATAGATAAAGTAACATACACCAGAAAAACTCTATTTGATTCATAATTCTAAAATAACTGACGGCTTTGAAGGAGGACTCTGCTTTTACCCATGCAACACTTAATTTCTCTGTCATATGCCTTTTATTGTCTTCAACTATTCGACCAAATCTCAATGTTCTGTTATAAGAAAGCCACATTGAGGTCATTAGTGAAGCCAATGGTAAGGAAACCCGCACTCAAAAGATCATTAAGTGCAATTTCCATCAGTTTGCGAATGATTAGGAATTAAGAAGGTATTTGACATGTTTCATTAATTCTTTCTTACAATGGACCAACTATGGAATGACTGGTCAACCAGGATTAAACAGAGATGACTTTTAGTCCCACATCGATGCAAGAAACAATGAGACTACAGTACTAGTTAAGAATGTGACACTTACACGTCGAGCAATGAGGACAATTCACAACCGTGGCCGGGTTGCTGCGGTGCATCTTAAATTAAGGTGGAAATTGTGACAGCTGAGCTCTTCGTGTAAATTTATTTCATTTTTGCGATGACTGCTTGACCCTCAACGAAATCAATTGTTGGTGCTTCAAGACAAGAAAGGAAAAATGAAAGAAGAGAAACTCCAAATCTAAATAGACAATCTAGAGGTGGAAACTCGTCCGGTCCAGTCCACAAAATAGGGGCCCGGACGGATTGGACTGATCGGGCCTCCTTTTGGACGGTCCATGACCTGTGGGCCTGGGTCGGTCCATTGGGTTTATATTTTATTTTTAAAATTATTTTTTTTATTAATAAAAAAATATTTTAAATACATTATTTTTTTTATAAAAGATATTTACATCATTTTTTTTATATTTTTTATTTTTAAATTTTACATCAATATTTATTCAATTGTGGAGTCTGTTCTGTTTATTGAAGTTGATGTCGCATCATTATCTTCTTCTGATTCAAAATTCAAGCTCAATCCCTGAAGACAGTCAACCGCATCGTACCAATCTTTTAAGCAGACGGAGGCTTCTACAGACTTCTCTGATAATCTACATCTTTTATCATTTAATACTCTTTTTCCTACAGAAAATGCAGATTTCGACGCCACAGTTGATGCCAGAATTGTTAGTAAATCTTTTACCATTTTCCATACTATAGGAAACCTAATAGATGTAGTAGACCATTACTTTAATATATCTAAGTTATTTATTTCTAAATCACTAAAAGCAATTGAGGATTCTAAATAATTATCTAATTCATTATTTGTACTTGATTTTATATATTTTTCCTTCTTTTTATTTAATCTACTCCATAAAGAACTACCACTACTACTACTTGTTTGTGTTCCTAAAAAACTAGATGCTTGACC
>JAMKQA010010132.1:0-18034 GCA_024699735.1 Posidonia australis | reverse complement strand
ATCTTTGATCTTATATGCAATATTATTGCATCAACTCTTGGCCTGGCACACGAGCGATATTTCTGAGCATTAGGACACACCCCTACACATCATGCACCTATACTTTAGACACCACATGCATTTGCATGGCATGGCATATCGCCTTCGGGCGTACAGCAAATGGCTGAAAAGCTGATATTCCATAAGCAAAAGAGAAATCAATAGAAGACCGATTTATCGGGCGTACGAGGGTGCCTAACACCTTCCTCGTACGTAACAGGGATCCTTACCCGCATTTCTGGTTCACACAGCCCTTTTTTATTTGTTTTGCATGATTTTCATGTCTTATGGTTTTCCTCGTCTTCCATTTGAATAGACCAGGTGGCGACTCCTGCAGTTTTCGCATTTTTTTCTTCTTTTCTTTTTGCCGTGGCTTTGCCGCTTTTGGCACACATAATATTATTTATTTGTGGCCACCCCCGATGGCATGGTTACACATGTATATATGCTAAAATATGCAATAGAGATGTCCTTGATGTATTCACCACCTGCATGTTCTGTTGAGTTTATTTTCTCATGCATATCCTTTTAGAATCTTACACAAACATTTTAGACATGAACTTGCAATTTATTGTGTTTTAGAATCACTTCATAATAAATTCGTTTTGCTCACTTTCATCACATCATTCTTTGTTTTCATCTCCATAAGCTGATTGGCATTAATAAAAATCACCCATCTCTTTTCTGGGGAGCACCAATCTGGAGCACCTATATGGTGCACTAGAGTGGCGCACCAACCCAGAGCACCACTCTGGCGCACCATTCAGGTGCACCAAACTAGTAAGACAGTAAAATATTCACTTTTGCATATCTGTTTGCATGGCTTTTTGAATGATTTTGGACCTGATTCTCTTACCACTTGCTCTTTTATGTTCCATGGTTTTGCATGCTTGCTTTCGGTTTAAAAGCAAGATTGTTTCCTAGTTGTTTTCCCCCTTTGGATAATCAGCCCTTGGTCAGAATCTAGTAGGCTGATTGCACCTTACTCCAACATGGAGAATCTTATGCATTAGCCAATGATCCAGTGGCATGGCTGAATCTTGCATCTTTCATTTAGCATGTGATCTTGTGTGAGGCTACCAGCCCTTGAGCACAAGGTCCACAAGTCATTGCACTTGCATTTCTTTCACTTTAAAGGCATGTTCTCCAAGTTTTGCGAAATATTTTATATGGCATGACTTTCCAGAATGCATTCTCATGCGATTTGGCATTGCATGGATTTCTGTTTTCCCACAGCACATATTTCTGGCCCACATAGAAGCACCTAGGTGGCGCACCAGTTTGGCGCACCTAACAGGCACAGCAGCCTGTTTTCAGTAGCACACAGTAGGTTTTCATATGGCTTTTGCATAGCTTTCTAGCATGATTTTTACTTCGATTTGCTTCTAGATTTTTTCATGGTTTTCTTCTTTGATATGTCAGGAAGGCACAACTCTGTTTTTAGCCTTTTCCATGCATGTTAAATTGCATTTGACATATAGCAAAGCATGGATGAAAAATCACTCGAGATTATTAGATCTTTGATCTTATTTATGCAATACCCTTGCATCGATGCTGGACCCGACATACGAATGATACTTCTGAGCATTAGGACACACCCCTGCACATCATGCACCCATATTTTAGACACCACACACATTAGCATGGCATGGCATATCGCCCTCGGGCGTAGCGCAAAGGCTGAAAAGCAAATATTTCATAAGGAAATGAGAAATCAATAGAAGATCGATTTATCGGGCGCACGAGGGTGCCTAATACCTTCCTCGTGCGTAACAGGGGTCCTTACCCATTTTTCTGGTTTATGACCTGCTTTTTCATTGCATGATTTGCATGTTTTGTATGGTTTTCCTCGTCTTCCATTTTAATAGACTAGGTGGCGACTCCTGCATTTGCATTTTTTTTATTTTTATTGTTTTTGCCGTGACTTTGCCAATCCCTCGTGTATTTTGGCCTTTCGCGTTGAAATCATCTCGAGGCTGTCGTCGACATGATTACAGTATGTATCCAAGGTGGTGAGGCTGTATGGTGTTCCAGTGTCCATCGTGTCGGACAGAGACACGAGGTTCACCTCAAGGTTCTGGAGAACTCTGCAGGAGGCCTTTGGCACCGTGCTCAACTTTAGTATAGCATTTCATCCTCAATCGAATGGTCTGGCAAAGAGGACTATCTAGACGTTGGAGGATATGCTCAGAACATGTGCCTTAGACTTTCAAGGGAGCTGGGAGGACCATTTGCCGTTCATTGGGTTGTTTACAACAATAGTTATCACTCGAGCATCGGGATGGCATCGTACAAAGCTTTGTACAGTAGGCCATGCAAATCGCCTGCTTGCTGGAACGAGGTGGGCGAGTATCAGTTGATTGGTCCTGAGCTTGTGCAGCTGTATGCGGACAAGGTGGATGTGATCCGAAGCAGGTTGTTGGCTGCACAGAGTCTGTAGAAGAGCTATACCAATAGGAGGCGGAGACTACTGGAGTTTCTGGTGGGAGACTATGTGTTGTTGAAGGTGTCGCCGACCAAAGGTGTCATGAGGTTAGGAAAGCGCGGCAAGCTAAGTCCTCGTTATATTGGCTCGTACCAAATTACCTAGAGGATCGATGTGGTTGCTTATCATTTGGATCTACCACCAGAGATGTCATCCATACACAACGTATTCCATGTCTCCATGCTGAGGAAGTGCCAAGCTGACGTTTCTCATGTGATCCCAGTTTAGTTAGAAGGGCTCCAAGAAGATCTGTCCTTCATGGAGGATGCCGTCGAGATTGTTGACCATAAGGAGCAGGTGCTGCGGAATAATGTGATTCTGCTGGTCTTGGGGCAATGGCGGCATCATGGAGCCGGGGAGGCCACATGGAAACGTAGGAAAGCCATCTTAGCCCAATACTCATATCTTTTCGCCTAGTGATTTCGAGGGTGAAATCTTCTTTTAAGGGGGTTAGGATGTAACACCCGTAAAATTTATTTTGTAATTATTTACATTTTATGAATTTTATTCCTAGATGGGTGTTACTATTTCGAGGCCCATTGTGTGGTTTTGTGCTTTTGGGCTTGGGCCTCGTGGGCTGGCTTCTATTTGTGTGTCCCTCTGTGTGGTTGACACTATGCATTGTGGCACTGTGCATGTGGGGCCCAGGTGTGAGTCTGTGTGGGGCCCAAGTGTGGGGTTTGTGTGGGGCCCACGTTCGTGGGCCAGTGGTTGAGGATGGTAGTTGGTCTCTTGGTTGTGGTGGGTTGTTATGTCCATGTGGTGGTTGGTGAGGCTGGCAGCTGAGGGAAGTGTGGGTGTGCGGTGGTTGGCAAGGATGGCAGACTAGTTGCACGCACGCGGCCACCTACTCTCTCTATGTGGCTTTTTAAGCCCAGACTCTCATCCCGAGCTTCTTTGTTCTTTCCCGCACACTTCTCTCCATCCCGAGCACACTTCTCTCCATCCCGAGCACACTTCCTTTCCCTCTCCCTCCATCTCATCCCACCTCCTTTCCTATTTCTCTCTCTCTCCCTACCCTATTTCTCTCCTCCCCATGACCTCCTCTCCGCTCAGTGTGCTCGAGGGCCAGCGACGGTGTGCGGCGACTTGTGGTGGCGTGTGGAGCTTGCGTGGGGTGCCCCTATGGTCATGTGAGCCCTAACGAGAGTTGTGGTCGCCGGAGTCGACCAGAGAATCACTAGAGCGCATTTTCAAGTACGTATCACCAATCCTCGTAATAGAAAGCATGAAAATGGTAAAAATTGATAGGGTTGCATGAAATCTAGCTAAATTTACATTCCTAGAATTTATTGTGATTTTATGAGAATTTATGGTGGATTTATGGCCATTTATGCCGATGGTTGCATTTTAGGTCCTTTTACCCTTTTGCCTTTGCGATTTTATATCTTGATGCATGGTCAATGTATTTTAGTTTTGTTTGTTAGGATTTGCAGTAGACTTGAGAGTCTATATCTTATGTTTTATACAAGATTTTTGGTGTTTGTTTAAGGTGTCCGATTGGAGGTTCTAGTTAGGGTGATTTTGGACTGTAGGGTTTGGGCTGTTTTCTATTTTTCGCAGAATTCGACATACCGAATCATTTCGGTATGCTGTTTCTCTGTCAAATTAGGTCCTCTAGTCAAAATTCAGTCGTCTGATTTTGGATGGTCGCCCAAATCAAGAGATTTCGGTTGACCGAATCATTTTCGATATACTGAATTTGGCATCGCTAACCTAATTTGGTCAACCGATTTAGATCGACCTACCAAACCAGGGATTTTCGACATATCGAACCTATTTTCGACATGTCGAATCTAGGCCCGAATATGTTTATAAAATCTGATTTCCAAGGATTTTTTGGATTGGTTTGTTTTAGTCCCAATGAGAGGGATTGTGGGCCGTTAGTGTTGGTCTATTGGGACCTCGGATGCACTGTTGTGCCGAGGTTTTGAAAGAATTTTCAAAGATATGAAAAATGATTTTGGAAAGTGGATTTCAAAGAAATAGTTGGCTTGTTTTGGAAAATGTTTTCCTGATTTTCTATGTGTGGGCCGAGACAGTGTGGGACCGTGTCGTCAAGACCAAGGAATGTGACGACATTCTCGGATGGTCGGGCTCGACTCCCTGGTTGAGGTCGGGGGCCGAGATACTAGAGGCTGAGGAGTGTCAGGTCCTGGAGGTATGAGACCCCTTGACTGTCATCTCAAGGCTAGGGTTGTGGTCTGCGGGTTGAGGTGTCTTGTAGCATGACAGGGACGTATGATACTCCTACTGTCGCTATAAGCACTGAGGCTCAGGTGTCGTTAGGTGTGGAGGTATGACACTCCTTCCTGAGCACCACGTGTGGAAGACACCGTGAGGAGGTGGACCCTGTGACAGCCAGTGCGGGTGGGACACGTGCCCCGTAGCTGGTAGCGTCCTGAGAGACATGACAGCCTTCCCAAGGAGGGGTTGGCTTTTGAGGGTTCTCCAGAGAGGGAGAATCGCGGGACGGTGAATGCTCCTAGAGCCGGGCATCCCGACTGCGTGTAACCAGAGTTAGGTTGCCTAGAGCTGGGCTTCCCGACTCACTGTGTGTGGTCTTGGCCATTGCAGGCCTTTGCTTGTGGTTTTGGGTTAGTAGAGCCTCGATTGTGATTTTGGCCGGTGTGGGCCTAGTTTGTGAGGTTTTGAGAAAATGGTTTGCGAAATGAATTTTAAAAGAAAAGTAATTATGATTTGCTTCATGCGGTTTTTTCCTTTGGGGTGCGTACTAGGTGACTTTTGTCACTCATGCGTTTTCCTTGTGGTTTTGGTTTGTTGGTGCGGACATGTAGTTGATTTAGCGTAGTGCATATAGTCTGGAGTCCCCTAGCCGCACACACAGGTTCCATGTAGTTAGATATTTACTATTTGGCTTTAATTTTCTCGTAATTTAATTTGTTTTAGATTTTTGTGGAAAATGAGGGGCGTTACATAGCTGACCTGATATAATGTTCAATGTGTGTTTATGTGCTAGATATCAAGCCTTTCCTAAGGAATCACATTTAGTAGTTGTTAAAAGAATTTTTAGATATCTTCAAGGATCTCAGGACTTTGGTTTATTCTTCTTTAGAAATTCAAATCTAGATATTGTAGCCTCCAGTGATGCTGATTTTACTAGATGCAAAACAAATAGAAAGAGTACAAGTGGTACATGTAAACTCTTGGAACTCTCCTTAGTTTCATGGTTTAGTAAGAAACAAAATAGTGTGGCCCTATCAACAACTGAGGTTCAATACATTTCAACTAGATGTTGTTGTTCACAAGTATTATGGATGAGGTAGACTCTAAAAGATTTTGACTTATCATTCAATACTACATCCATCCTATGTGATAACACAAGTGCAATAAACTTGTCCAAAAATCTAGTACATCATTCTAGGACTAAACACATTGATGTAAGACATCATTTTCTTAGGGGTCATGTAGCTTATAATGAAATTAAATTAGAATTTATTTCCCCAAAAGATCAATTGGCTAATATATTTACTAAACCTCTAAATGAACAACAATTTATTAAAATTAGAAAGGATTTAGGAATTTGTAAAATTGAGGACATAATTCGAAAAATAAAAAATATATTTGATTTGGTATACCAAAGATGCTCAATCTACCTATTGTAGGACGACTTGTTTTACCAAGAAAATTTTCAACCAACTGAAAATCTTTGGTCGACCGAAGTCTGTCTTAAAAAATTCGTTGATCCGATGTACCATTTTGGAATGGATGACCGAAATTCTCTCGTCTAACAATTCTATCTAGTCGACCGAAATTCCTCTCTTATGTGAGCCCTAATTTCAAGCAAAATGGCGTAACATTCATTTTTGGTATACCATTTTTGGTCCATTAGGTCAAGAAACACATTATAAACCTATGTTTTGAAATGAAATAAACTCAAATACCCTTTACCCTATCAATGCTCTCTTTTCCATTGCCTTTCATCTTCCTCCCAAACCTTCAAATCTCCACTTTCTCCTCTTTAAAACTCTTCCTTTTCTTTTCCTCCACTACATTTCTACCTCTTTCCCCAACAATGGCATCTAAAAAGATGCAAGCCACAAGGTTGAAGAGGAAGGAAGCTACAACTACCTCTTCCTCCTCGGATGACATGCCAGACAAATGGGCACACTTTGTAGATGATGCGGCTTACAAGGCACACAGAGATCGATTTGCCAATAGGGAATTCTTCACTGGGAGAAGGGTAATATTTCAAGAGCTTGGAGATATAGAATCCCTATTTAGGGCACAAATGCTTGTTCCATTCCTCTCTTCCATAGGTGACACCAAATGTTATCCTCACGTAGTATCACAATTCTATGCCAATTTTGCATCGTCTAAGTACATTTGTGAGTCATTTTTATTAGGGGTAGAACTTCCATTTGATGAAACCTAACTAGGACAATTATTGAAAATTCCATCCACAAGGTTAGACATCACATTGTCATTTGAGGAACTAGGTTGGTCATTCCAAGACATCAATAAAACTATTTCCATAAATAACAGAAGCACATTCAAGCCATATAAATTGAACCAATTGACAAAGCAATCTAGAATCATAGTCTATATAGTAGTTGCCAATATTATACAAAAGAAAGGACACAACGATGAGCTTAGCGAACTATCCTGTAAAGCCGTCTATGCCAATACCAAGATAATTTCAGTAAACTGGACTAGGCTCTTGATCCATTGCATGGAACATGTCAAGACCAACTCTTTTATGGTCCATCCCTCACATATCTTTTTGAGCACTATAGTGTCCCCCCTAGGAAATGAACCCAACCTAGTTGTAAAATCTAAACCCCTAGGATCCTTAGCCATAAAGAGGATGGAACAAGCATTGGAGAGATCTAAAGCTCTTAAAAGCATGAAACCTTCATCCTCAAGTGCTCCAATGGTTGAAGAAGAAAGTTCTAAAGATGACGAAGACACTGAGATTAAAGGAATCAATAAATAAGGCACAAAATAGTGATAGATTGTAAACTTTCCACCACGGTTTAATAAACTTGCAAGTAAAAGACTTAAAGCATACTTTGCATTCATCATATAGGGCATGCATCTTCTCATCTCTTGAGTCCACCTATACAGTTTGCGAAGGACATTTCTCGGTGTCTCATCCTATGACTTTGGCGTGGGATGAAATATCGGGTCTGTCCCCCCTTGTCTGGGGTCGTGTTGGTGTTAGTAGAGGGTACAGCCTACTGCTTTGGTAGAGGACGATGCCCCGAACGCACCACCCGTTCACTGCCTAAGCTTTGACTGGGATTCAGAACGAGGACCTTAATCTTTCTAACCTTGAGTTGGAGACCTATTCACCCCTATGTGAACCTGGAGTAGATGGCTTGGTAGGACACCCCTATGTTGCGAGGGAGCGCATACTAGAGGCATTCATGCATTTTGCATCTCATACCACCATAAACATTGCATCTTTTCTAACTTGTTTGTTTATGTGCATAGATACTTGTCAGTGTGTGAGTTCCTTATCAAGAGCTCGAGGTTTTCCTTTCGCTGACACCCGGTGCGACCCGATTTCGACCACATCTCCCGAGTTATCCGTCACTTTCGACGATAGCTCGTCCTAGGATTCAACCTCTTATTCCCAGCCGCAGTCTGATCCTTAGTCGCTCGCGATCCGCTATGGCCCAGCATGCCAGCGAGGCCCTTTCCTCTGCTGTTCAGGAGGAGGTCCCAGTTTCGGTGTACCCTTCTTTTGTTTCTGTCCTAGTTGTCACTGCTACCTCAACTTTCGCCCTAGCTTCTGGAGGACCTCCGCCACCCCAGTTCTGTGTCCCTGTGGCTACCTCACCTTCGGGGCCACCAGCTTCGTCTTCTGCTGCTTTTGGGGCCTCAGCAGTTGAGTCTGTTCCTGTGACCCTCCCCCAGGGTTCTTTTGCTGTTCCTCCTCAAGGCTATGTGTTTACCAGCCCTCCCTTGACTACGGCTGTCTCTGTAGTAGCCTCCCCCCAGTTTGGACAACTGGGATCTCAACTTCCTGATTCTTCTCCTGTTTTCCCTTTGTCCGTTGGAGCCACCGACGATGATCCCATTTCCGCACAACTGCAACACATGTCGACCCTCGCCCAGCAATTGCAGGGATTGGCATTGGCACTCCAGCCCTTTTCATGTTTGTCCTTCTCGACTCCCGAGTTGCCTTTGCGACCGGCCCTAGGACCCCAGATTGCACCCACTGCACCACCCCCACAGCCGTCATCCCTCGTCTCCCCGGCGATAAGGGTGTCGACATTGCCTTTTTCAACACCACCACAGCATGCATCTCTACTATCTGGTGGCCGGCCTTCTAGGCTGGTGGGAGCACAGTCCGCCACGAACATTGTACCCGAAGCCATTCTGGTCCAACAACTCTTGCTCCTGCATTCTGCACCAACTATGCACCACCCCCTGCCTTATCCTCACCCTTGTACTAGACACAAGCCTCATCTTTTGTCCCACAGCACACAGCACCCATGCACAGGTACACTGGCCATCCTGCCATAGCACCAAACGGCAGAATGGTGGATCTAGAGGAGTCCTTAGGGGCGACCCATACGGTGTACGTGGCTCCCGCATTTGCTGCACAATCCACGACTGCAATAGCTCCAGATGCTCTCCTTGCGAGGGTGAATGATTTGGAGTGCACACTCTGACAAGTGCAAGGCGGGGACCGCCGATCCTACCAATTCCGGGACCTTTATTATTTTCCAGAGGCGACTCTCCCTCTGAATTTCCAAATCCTAGAATTTGACAAGTACAATGGTAGGGGATGCCCAATTTCCCATTTGAGAGCCTATTGCGGAGACCTCGCCCAGCTCCAAGCTGACGAGAGATTGCTCATCTGCCTGTTCCAGAAGAGTCTGATGGGGCCCACGTTGAAGTGGTTCACTTCCCTCGACATGGCTACCATCAAGATTTGGGACGACCTTACTCAGGTGTTCCTCGAACAGTATTCCTTTAATCTTGACTTAGTCCCAAAGTGGGAGGACTTAGTCGCTATTAAGTAGAGGCCCCAAGAAACATTTGGGGAGTATGTTGGACGTTGGCGGTCCTTGGCTTCGCAGGTCAAAGATAGGCCCTCTGATGAGGAGTCTATTGAGATCGTGATCCGAGGAGCACAGCCAGCAGTCAAGGCTCTGCTTAGCATTCAACCAATCACCACTTTTTCTGCATTGCTCCGGGCGGGCGCCCATGTTGAGAGCTCACTGCACGGCGGTAGTTTGCCAAGCAAGCCACTTCCTCACATAGTGGCACTAGCAGCAGCGACAACAACAACAATAATGCCAATCCACCGAGGAGGCGGGATCCCTCGAAGGATACAGTTTCTTATAGATCCCCTGCTGCACCGGCGAATGTCCATCTGCCCCCTCAGCATCAATTAGTTTATGCACCCACGCCCACACCTAGAGCACCTTATGCACCACACATCACTCCCACTACCACTCCAGTTTATCCTACCCCTCAGGTGGTGGTGCGCCCGCCATTGGCACATCTGCAGCCAAGGCGGCAACGCCGTGACAGGCACCACTATACCCCTTTAGTGGAACCGTTGAGCATGGTATTCCCTAAAGTCGCATCCCTCCTGAGGCTGCCTGAGGTGCGCCCGCCACCGAGTCCGCTTCCGGCCTGGTATAATGCAAACGCGTTCTGCATTTTCCATCGCGTCGCCGGTCACTCGATGGACAATTGTCTCACATTAAGGAACGCGATCCATGACTTGATTGACCAAAAGGTCATTGTGATCAACACACAGGCGGCAGGCCCCGCACCCACATCAGCAACCGCACAAACACCACCAGCACAACCCAACATAGTTAACCAGCCATTACCTCAGCATTCAGCCCCAGGAACAGCAGGCCCCTCGGGAGTCAATTCCAATTTTCTTGTTGATTCTATCTAATCTTTTATTTGTCCTATCAATCTTATTCATGATGTATTTTCCCCTTTTCCATGTCAGTTGTATTTATCCTCCCTCGGTGGTTCCGAGGAGTCTTTAGTTTGAGTCATCCTACCATTGAGGCAGTCTCTGCTTTAGCTTCAAACACTTTGGTATTCTGTGTCGTGTCAACCAATTTGAGCTAGTTAATCTCATTCCCGCTCTTGAGTCTATCAGCCACTTGGCCATTCACAACAACCCTTGCCTGATGGTTTAAAAGATGTGTCGCAACTGGGGATATGAGAAAGGAATCCCTTGGGCAATACGGCCAAGGAATCGCCGAACCGATCAAGGCGGAAGAACGAAGAGAGTACGAAGGATTGGGATACAAGCGTCAATACCAGTAGAAGAGATCCCCACGCTCCTGTAAGTCCCCAAACATGATCATTTTCTGCAATTTAACTAACTTCACCAGTGCAGGTGTCTTGAATCCAAGCCAAAGTTTGTTCAAAGCCTCAAGCTGTTTAATTTTTCCAGAGAATGGTCATTCATTGTTAGAGCAGACCTGTAAGCAGTTGTACAATGCTTTGCAGAATCAGAACAATTGGCAACGCATCAGGCAACAGCAGCACAAGATCCTATTCAAAAGGCAGACTCAAGAGCCTGACAGATGATACAGCTGGAGATCTAGACATTTTATTCCAAGAACAGTTGGATGTGCTTGCAGAAGATTTAGCAGAGCACAACAGAGTCAGAGAAGGGGAAACAATTGTTTCACCACTGCAGCCTAAATTACCAGGACCAAGCTTCAAGAATCAGAGAAAAGCTTTCGCTGGATCGATGATCGTCACCCATCAGCGTCTCCTAACTGAAAAGTACTACCAGTGATCGTCGGCTACTCCCAAGCCTTGCAAAACATTCCATTATAGGCCATGCATCGCTATGTTTCTTGTTTATTACATCTGCACATCACATAAATCTTGTCATATGTATTATACTTTCTTTTCATTTACATTGTAATCATAATATGAACACTGGCATAACCATTGCCCGATGAGGAAAATCGGGAAGCCAGCCTGCTTAGGAAGAGTTTTGATCCTCCTCACGTGTTGCTACCTGTGTGACTTAGGGAGTGAGGGAGCCAGTATTCATGGGAAAGTGGATGAAATGTACAAATTCCTAAGGGGCCTATACCTCCAAAGGGAGAAAAAATGATAGGTTGGGAATGAGTGTGAGCCAATAAAAATATAGTCTTCGGAGCACAAAAGAAATAAGAAGATAGAAGTCGAAGATAGAAGTTGGCTCCAATGAGAGAGGCATGTAAGACAACTCTATCCCTATTACATAACTTGGAGAGGAGTCGAAGCATACACCTACCAAGCCCATATTTGCAAAGGGACTAGCCACCCCTTTTACATCAAAAAGAAGAGAGAGCAGCCACCCCTCAGCCTAGGTGTTTATTACCTCCAAGCAGGGATAGGGTAAGTCAGCATGCCTTTGAGGGAGTAAAAGAAAAATTAATTATCGAGAAAAGTAGGTATAGGGCCCTAGGAGTTTGGCATGGAGCCCATTTTACCTCCAAAGCCCATTAGTTGAGTGAGAGCCACCATAAACCCAGGGATCCTGGTAGCACCAAGTGAGTCAAGGACACAATCTAGTTCCTTGTAGCAGGCAATGAAGGCTTCCTCGGTACTGAGGGCATATCTTCCATAAACCATGCATAAAGCTTGCTTCTATCTTATGAGTCTTGCATAAGTCATTTGGCATTCAACATTTTTGATTACACCACTTTTTGCACTTTGCATTGCTTTGCAAGGCGTTTGCCTGCGTTCCAACCAAGGGCATGCCAGCTGCCTTTTGAGTTGAAATTTTGGCAAAAAAGGGATCTTCAGCCAAGGGTATGTTAACTGCTCTTTGATTGGGAATAGGTCTTTGACTAGGGGCATGCCAGCTGCCTTTCTAAGTCAAGAAGATCGTAGGGACAGTACTACTTTTGGGAGCATGCAGATGAGGCTTCTCGCAAGCTCTTCAGGATAAGCCTGTCAGTTCACAGAAGCATAGCTGTCACGGCACATGAAACTGGCTGGTGACATGCATGGCAACAGCCTGCAGACCCGTCAGACTTCTTCCAAGGCAAAAGCAAGGTCTGTCCGCCTAAAGCGAAATGCATGAAAAGTTGGTTTCCAGAATCTAACTGCAGCACATAACAAGTGTCATTTCACTTCAACCTTGGCAATATTCAACAACGACGACGATATGCTTCAAACCCGTAGATGTTCATGATCCTCAGCAATTAGTGCACCAATCAATGTTTGCAGGACATTAGAACAGTTTTTGGTGTCACCACGGTTAGATTCCCCAGTAGATATGATTTAGCAATTATGACAGTTATCCAGTGGGCCCCGTCATACACCAGCAATGCAAATAATGTCATTTCCAAGGCCAAAAGTGCAAAATGGCCACGAGAATTGTGTTTTGGCCCCCAACACTCCGTAGCTTGCATATGAACAACAAAGGCAAATTGTTAAGAGAATAAATGCACTAGTCTTCAAGAATTCACCAGATGGGTAACTTGCAGAAAACCCCTTAACACCATGAAGTGTGCAGAATAACTCACAAAGGGTGCGATAAATCATATTTGAGAAGACACTCATGAGCACCCAGCAGAATATTAAATATCATAGCATAGCAGCAATACAACAATTAGAAGTTTGTCATATCAGGAAATTTGCAATAAGGCCCCTTCAGTTTCAACAAATTGCAGATATGCCCCAACCTTTTGCGAAATTCACCAACAAAGCCAATTCAGATCGGCACTCCAGCAACATTCCTTCAGAGGATATTTCACAGGCATCTCAGCAAGAACTCCAGTTTCCATGCCATAGAGCCAACAACAAGCACAATTGCAGTTTTGCCCTGTGCAGCTGAGCCAGCTTCCTTCCTGGAGGGACAATCCAGGGATCATTGCTTTTTCTTTTTCGGATTCTCATTCCGAGTGGATGTGATCCATCTATCCCTACTTTTTCGGATTTTTGCGGGTGCGAGATCCTTTTGTTTGACCTTTGACCGAGCAATCAAGGTCCTTTCCTTTGCTTTCCTTCGATTTTCGCGGGCGCGAAATCCTTTTGTTTGACCTTTGACTAGGTGGTCAAGGTCCTTTCCTTTGCTTTCCTTGGATTTTCGTAGGCGTAAAATCCTTTTGTTTGACCTTTGACTAGGCGGTCAAGGTCCTTTCCTTTGCTTTCCATGGATTTTCGCGAGCGCGAAATCCTTTTGCTTGACCTTTGACCAGGCGGTCCAGGACCTTTCCTTTGCTTTCCTTGGATTCTCGCTGGCGCGAAATCCCTTTCCTTGGCTTCTGACCGGGCGGTCAGAGTCGACCTTTGACCGAGCGGTCAAGATCATTTCCTTTTTTGTTTGGATTCTAGTGGGCGCGAGATCCTTTTTTCTTGGCTTCTGACCGGGCGGTCAGGGTCGACCTTTGATCGGGCGATCAAGGTCATTTCCCTTTTTTTGTTTGGATTCTCGCGGGTGCGAGATCCTTTTTCCTTGGCTTTTGACCGGGAGGTCAAAGTCGACCTTTGACCGGGCGGTCAAGGTCATTTCTTTTTCTTTCCATGGATTCTCGTAGGCACAAAATCTTTTTCCTTGGCTTTTGATCGGGTGGTCAGATTTGACCTTTGACCTGGCGATCGAGGTCATTTCCTTTCTTCTCATTTTTCCTCGCGGGCGGGAGATCCTTTTCTTTGTCTTCTGATTGGGCGGTCAGAGTCGACCTTTCACCGAGCGGTAAAGGTCTTATCCTCTTCCTTCGATTATCGTGGGTGTGAAATCCAGTTGTTGACCTTTGACCGGGCTGTCTAGGTCATTTCTTTTCCTTGTCCTCGCGGGCGCGAGATCCTTTTCTTTGGCTTTTGACTGGGCGGTCAGAGTCGACCTTTTGACTAGGCGGTCAAAGTCTTATCCTTTTCCTTGGATTTTCGCAGGCGCGAAATCCAGTTGTTTGACCTTTTGACAGGGCGATTAGCGTCGTATCCTTTTCCTTGGATTCTCGCGAGAGCGAAATCCAGCTGTTTGACCATTTGACCATGCGGTCAAGGTCATATCCTTCCCCTTGGATTTTCACGGGCGCCAAATCTAGCTGCTTGACCTTTTAACCGGGCGGTCAAGGTCGTATCCTTTTCCTTGGATTTTCATGGGCGCGAAATCCAGCTGTTTGACCTTTTGACCGGGCGGTCAAGATCATATCCTTTTCCTTGGATTTTCGTGGGTGCGAAATGCAGTTGTTGACCTTTTGACTAGGCGGTCAAGGTCCTTATCCTTTTCCTTAGATTTTCGCGGGTGCGAAATCCAGCTGTTTGACCTTTTGACCAGGCAGTTAGGGTCGTATCCTTTTCCTTGGATTCTCGTGGCTGCGAAATTCAACTGTTTGACCTTTTAACCTGGTGGTCAAGGTCATATCGTTTTCCTTGGATTTTTGTGGCCGCAAAATCCAACTGTTTGACCTTTTGACCTGGCGATTAGGGTCATATCCTTTTCCTTGAATTTTCACGGGTGTGAAATCTAGCCATTTGACTTTTTGACCGGGCAGTCAAGGTCCTCCTCCTTTTTTCCTTGGATTTTCGTGAGCGCGAAATCCTTTTGCTTGACCTTTGACCGGGCGGTCAAGGTCCTTCTCCTTTTCCTTGGATTTTCGTGGGCTCGAAATCCTACTGTTCGACTTTTGACCAGGCAGTCAAGGTCCTTTCTTTAGCTTTCCTTGGGTTTTCGAGGGCGCGAAATCCTTTTGCTTGACCTTTGACCAGGTGGTCAAGGTCTTTCTCCTTTTCCTTGGATTTTCGCAGGCGCGAAATTCACCTGTTTGATCTTTTGACCAGGCAGTCAAGGTCGCATCCATTTCCATGGATTTTCGCGAGCGTGAAATCCAGCTGTTTGACATTTTGACCAGGCAGTCAAGGTCGTTTCCTTTTCCTTGGATTTTTGCGGGCGCAAAATCCAGCTGTTTGACCTTTTGACCGGGCGATCAAGGTCCTCTTCCTTGGATTTCGTGGGTACGAAATCAAATTATTTGACCTTTTGACCGGGCAGTCAAGGTCCCCTTCATTGGATTTTTGCACGCGCGAAATCCAGATGTTTGACCTTTTGATCGAGCGGTCAAGGTCCTCTTCCTTTGATTTTCACGGGCGCGAAATCCAGTTGTTTGACCTTTTGACCGGGTGGTCATGGTCCTCTTCCTTGGATTTTCGCGGGCGCGAAATCCAGGTGTTTGACCTTTTGACCGGGCGGTCAAGGTCCTCTTCCTTGGATTTTCGTGGGCGCGAAATCTAGTTGTTTGACCTTTTGACCAGGCAGTCAAGGTCGTTTCCTTTTCCTTGGATTTTCGCGGGCGCGAAATCCAACTACTTGACCTTTTGACCCGACGATCAAGGTCCTTTTCTATCCTTTTCTTTTGGGTTTTCGCGGGCGTAAAATCCCTTTGCTTGCCCTAAGTCCGTGCGGATAGGGCCCTCTCTTTCTTGTTTGACAAATAGTATGTTTGTCATGCGCCTTTTCTTTAGGCTGGTATCCCCAACTACTCGACTGGCAATCGTCATGCTGTCTGGCAACTGGGTTGACGAGACTTAGATGGCTTGTCATATCCCACCTCCTTAGGTTGATAGCCTCAAAAAATCAGACTGTTGAGTCTGACAACTTGTCATTTTCCTACTAGTGGTTCCCTCTGTGTGCAGGATTTCTTTGTTTTTTTGCCTTGTTACTTCAGCATTGCATCCACTTACAAGCACCCATTCTCATGTTTACAATGTTAGCATCAGCTTTGCATTTTACTCTCAAGATCGGCTCTTGCATTTGTTTTCTTTGCATTGGCATCGCATTTCTATCATTTAGCCCAGCAGTCGCCTGCATTTTGCATTTGCATTTGGCAATAAGTCATGACTTTCGATGCATCCACCGAATAAGTGACCTAGTGCCTATAGCAAACACCATTCCTCCGCAACCTCAAAATGGGGGTTTCTTGTCAACCCTAAGCATCGATCTCGGTTCCCTCCGTCCCTCGACCTCGCTCAGGGAGGGGCATCTGTAGACACCCCAATTTTGAGGGGGCTCATAGGTAAACTCTCTAGATGTTGCTTTGGATGTGGCAAGCTCAACCACTTTTGAATCCTACTCAACCTTTTAACTAGCCAGAGATCATTGCATAAACCGACCACAAGCCCATAGCAAGCCCGTGGCCCAATTGGCAATTCAGATAGCTAGTGGAGAGCACCAATGTGGAGCACTTCACTGGAGCACCAAGCATGAGCACTAAAGTGGCGCACCTAGATGGAGCACCAAGATGGCGCACCTAACCAGAGCACCAAGCTAGCGCACAGCCACTTTTCAGAGAGTTGGCTGTTGGCTTTCCATCTTTCGTGCTTGTAACCCTCACAAGCGGATATTCCTTAGGAATCTACACCAGGCTTATCGTTTGTGAGGCTGTCTGCATCCCATGGGAGTTACCCTTGTGGAACTCTATAAAAAGACCTTCATTGGCAACCATTTAGCACTCTTGGTGAAGCCATTCACTTACTCCCAACAACCCACTCTCGTTTCCTGGAGATACCCTTACATTCCAGAGCATTCTCAGCCCATCCAAAGCTACTAGGAAGTGTCATCTTGAGCCTTCAAGGGGGAAACACCACAATCAAGGTAAGATCCCTACCCAGTCTTTCACTTATCCTTTTGTTTCAACTCTAGATATTACACTTATAAAAGCATGTAAAAAACTTGATAGATGATCTGTTAGTAAGTTGTTTTCATGTTGTTTTATAATGAGATGATTGCACCACGTATAAGATGCTTTGTATGTTAAATTCTGTATGTTAAAATCTGCATCATATAATCTCTGTAAGTTGTTTTCATCACTGTTTTTATATAAGGAATTATGATTCATGCCAATACTTGTTATGAAATGAACTGCAAATATACTCTTTATATGTTCACCATTTGCATATGATTGTTAAGTTCATTAGCTCATTGCATGCTCTTTAGAATCTACAATGCAATATTTTCAGCCCTTAACCCATGATCTTGCATGATTTAAGATAAATGATATAAACACTTTCATTGTTTGCTTTTCATCATATTTCAGCTTTTTACCATCTGATTAATCAATCTGGTTAAGATAAATCACATTACATCTCTTGCATCTGGACCAGAATCTAAAATCAGACAACAGTCTGATTCAGATTTTCTGGAGTGCACCACACTAGAGCACCAAGGTGGCGCACCTGGGTGGCGCACCTAACCAGAGCACCATCCTGGTGCACCTGTCTGGTCAGAGTATGAATCATCATTTTTGCATCATAACCTACATGCTTTCCCGGGTGTTTTTGACTTGGTGTTTTATGGTGTGTATTCTCTGATATGGCATGCCTTTGCATGCATGATTTCAGTCTTGGATGACATTGTTTTTAAGTTTTTTTGCATCTTGCATATTCAACCAGTTGCTGAAATCTGGTGAGCTGATTGCCCCATGAAGTCTTGTTTGTAAGGTTCTTATGCATCAGTCCATGATCCAGATCTGGATAGCATGGCTGAATCTTGTTGTTTTTACTTAGCATAGGGATGGTGTGGTCTTGTGTGAGGCATACAGCCCTTGAGCA